>JAURVB010005839.1:0-229504 GCA_033002965.1 Piper betle
GGCTATTTCCTTCACACGAACAGTGAAAGGCCTCCAGCAACAACCCTTCTTCTTCACAACGTACTCCTTGGCATCTCCAGCGACGGCAACAATTTCCAGGCAGTACACGATTTGCGTTTGTAGATCACTTCGCCAGCTTCATGTTAATGACTACTCCAGGGCCGGGAACGACGGGCGTTTGTCGGAAAACGGCCGTGCAATCAACTCTCCGCGGCTATTTTCTGCTGCTAAATCCTCTGTTTTCATCTTATTTAATCAACCACTTCTTGGCTTTGTTCCAGCGATAGCTGAAACTTAATCCGGTGGGAATCGACTTGGGTTTGTAAATCGCTTAGCCAGCTTTACTACGGACACCACGACGGAGCCGGAAACGACCGGATTTTGTCGGAAAACGGCCGTGAAATCAGCTATCCACGGCTGTTTTCTGCTCTGTTTTGCTTTCTCCCTTCTCCGGACTTTATGAACAGAAATCAGCACCTTGCAAGGCAGTCCAAAATGGCAAAGTAGCAACAATAATAAAGAGAAATGATGTAAAGGGCATACCCCATGGCTAGGCTTCGGCTCGTGGTGCCGGCTTTGGATGAGTCCAGGAGTAAGGCAACACATAGTTACACGAATCGGCCGATTTAAATCGGATCGGCGTGTCGGCCCCGAAATCGGAATCGGTTTTATTATAAAATTACCAAAATACCCTAGGTATAATTTTTATTAAATTATTTAAGCATAGGCAAAATGGTAATTTGAATTTAAAACCTAAATCAAACCCTCTCCCCCGATTCCGCCGCCGCGCTCGCTCCGCCGCCCTCCGCCGCGCTTCCGCCCGATTCCGCCGCGATTCCGCCCGATTCCGCCGCGATTCCGCCCGATTCCGCCGCGATTCCGCCGCGATTCGGCCGCCCGACGCTCCGCCCGACCTTCCGACCACCCCACCGCCGTCCGACGCTGCGCCCGTTCCGAACTCACCTTCCGCCGTCCGACGCTTCCGCCGCGATTCTGCGGCGATTCCGCCGGCCGACGGTTCGTCCGACCGGGCTGCCGACATCCTCCGACATCGCCGCCGCGAGGCTCGCCGCCGACCGGGCCGCCGGCGGCGGCGGGGGGTAGAGAGGGGAGGGTGGCATTCTCGTAATTAAAAGTTGACTCGAGTCTAACCCGAGTAAAAAATAATAATTAATTCTAAATAATTTAAAAAAATCTTAAAAAATATTTAAAAAATATCATAAATTATAATACACAGAATAATATCAAAATAACATCAATACCCAATTTTAATATATTTATATTGTAAATTGTCAAATTATTATATATGACCGATTAAATTAATTTGGACTGATTCAACTGAACCGATTCTTGGCCGATTCAGACCGATTCCGATTCCGATTCCGATTCCGATTCCGATTCCACGGAAAACCGAAAACCGATTCCGATTCCGATTCCGATTCATGCAACCATGAGGCAACAAAGGCTCATCTTCAAGGCTTCGATTCTTATTCCAAATCTTTGTGTCTTAGCAGCGTGACCGCGGGTTTTGTAGCATGATTAGAGGGGTAGCGATTGAGTGTTGGTAAGGGTCACCAAAGTAGTATTTTCGGTGAGGGGCTCTCCTCTTTTTAGCTTTTCTTCCGTCTTTCTTCTTTCTTTTTTTCTCCGCAAAAAGTTTTTTTCTTTAACGTACGAGCCCTTTTCCATTAATAATTAGAGTCAATTATTTTTAAAATTTTTTAGGGTATTTTTGTTCTATGGGCGTGCCATCGTCAACTGTCTTTAGTTCCTCACAAATTCCCTCCAATAATTTTTTAAAACCACTAGGACTTTTTTTCCGTGGCATAAAAATCTTCCACGTACTTGAATGAGTATTATACACGTAACTAAATAAATATTATCCAAGTGATCAGATAAGTATTATCTACATAATTGGATATATGCAAATTTTATACAAACATATATGCATGGACATTGATAAATAATTCATCTCAAAAAATAATCAACAAGCGACACAATAAAATTATTATACACTTTACCCCACAAATAAAATCAATTTTTATTCTAACTATAATAAGCAAATCCGGGAAATTAAGGTTTTAAAACATTTAAATAGTTAGTTTTATGTATTAATTAATGTTTGGACACAATTTAAGAAAAATATTTTTAAAAATATTATTAAATATATCCAAGTGTGTCGAAAGTTGAAATGTAAGGAGCTCTTGTTAAAAACGATATTGTCGGATTATGTTGGCCGTGTCACAGATTCTGTGTTTTTGCATTTTTTTGGGTTTTCAGGGAGACTGAAGCAACAGCTACTAACCATGCGTTTTGGTTTTTTTCTGGTTTGAAGGGGGACTTCGGCAATAGCCACTAACCCCAACTCTCAATCCACTTACTCAATGGAGTCATCTTGCAGAAAACCCTGTAAGCAAAATAGGTGTATAAGAAATTTATTTATTTTTTATAAATACGACTATATTAAGAGGAGATTGCTTAATTAATTGTGAGATTTAGACATCCGCGAAGATGATAAAAATAAATTTTGTTTGAAGCGGCAAAATTAATCTCATCGTCAAGTTAGCCTCACAGGTTAATAATAATTTATCTATATTATACATGAATAAATAAATGTGTAAAATTGTAATTAGTCGCCAAGTAAGGAGATTGGATTGCAAATTTAATTTCATAATATTGAAATGCAAATCAAAGTAAATGAAAACGAGTTAAATTCTATTTCTACAATAGTTTATATTGAAGGAGGATTATTTTCTATTATTTTATAATTTGTTAATCCTAAAAGAGGTTTTGAGATGATTTAACCACATGAAACAGGGTTATGATATTTTCTAAATTTCGAATCGACAATCTTAATAATAATCACGCAGAAATTATTAAAAGTTGCTTATATGCAGCAGCGGAAATAATTAACTTTAATTATTAAAATTATTAATAATTTTGGTGCAAAACAGGATTAGCGGGGGGTATAAGGGCTTTTTAAAGTAATTGTAAGGCGGGGTAAACAGAGACGGTGATCACGCTATTTCCTCTCTCTCGTTGCTCATTCCCCAAAATACCCTCCAAATGCATCCCCAAAACAAGAAGACCACCCAAACAAATTACCCCCATTTTCGTCATTTGCTTCACATCCGAATCCACTCGCCTCCCTACGCGGCGACACCGGCGCCGACTTTCTCGGCCCGCGACGCCCATGGGTAACTGCAACGGCGTACCCTCCGACCCCGCCGGCGCCGGCCCCGGCAGCCGCGACGACGCCCGGATAACCGTGCTCCCCTCGGATACGCCGGCACCGGCGGTGCCCCGGCCGCTCGCCGGCGTCGGCCGCGTCCTCGGCAAGCCGATGGAGGACGTCCGGGCGACGTACATTATCGGGAAGGAGCTCGGGCGGGGGCAGTTCGGCGTCACCTACCGCTGCACCCACCGCGTAACCGGCGAGGTCTTCGCTTGCAAGTCGATCGCGGCCCGGAAGCTGGCCTCGCGGGACGACGTTGAGGACGTGCGGCGGGAGGTGCAGATCATGCACCACCTGACCGGCCACCGGAACATCGTGGAGTTGAAGGGGGTCTACGAGGACCGGCAGGCGGTGAACCTGGTGATGGAGCTGTGCGCCGGCGGGGAGCTGTTCGACCGGATCATCGCCAAGGGGCACTACAGCGAGCGGGCGGCGGCGGCGCTGTGCAGGGAAATGGTGACGGTGGTGCATAATTGTCACTCCATGGGGGTGATGCATCGGGATCTCAAACCGGAGAATTTCTTGTTTAGGGATTCTGCGGAGAATTCGCCTCTCAAGGCCACAGATTTTGGGCTCTCCGTCTTTTTCAAACCTGGTAAGATTTGATTTATGTTCCATAACTTTTGATTTTTTTTTATTTTTTTATACTTTTGCTTGATTTAAGCAAGGAAATGACTAGTGGAGATATTTGAGGTGATGGTTGTTCTTATCAGAATAGTCTACTTTCTTAGAGTTGATGTTTTGAGGAATCTGCTTGCTTGAAGTATTCTACAATGTTAGTAGGCCTTTATAAAGTTGTTTTGCTTTTTGGGGTCAGAAATTTGCAGTGTTTGTGGAAATTTGGAGTGTTTTGTGGAAATGGCTGATTAATAGATCCAGATTTTGGATTCAAATGTTCATTTGTCTATATATATAAATCCTGTTTTTTAAGTCCCAAAATTATGAGTATGTGTGGTCATGAATCAGATGCTATGAAAAGTGAAAACAGTTGTCCTGAACTAGTTCTACGAAGTAACTTTAGATGTTGGATTGGAATATCATCCACTCTGGTCTTGACCTCCCGTCTTATGATATTCATTAGCGCAGCATTTTTTGCTAATGACTAAATCCTATGTTGACCTGCAAATGATTTACACTTGGTGTGTTTCATACGAACTTAAGATGCTCAGTTGACCTAGCTTTTGTATGATATTTATATTCATTGTTTGTTGAAGGGTAAATTGTATTGTGAGGCACAAATGATTTCCATATAGGTGTATTTAGTATCGAGCTTTTTACCAAGCTGCAGTGTACAGATTGAAGAATTTGTTTATGTAATGTTATTTCAGGAGATGCATTTACCGACCTTGTTGGCAGCGCATATTATGTGGCCCCTGAAGTGTTACGTAGAAGTTATGGACCGGAAGCTGATATTTGGAGTGCTGGGGTAATACTGTACATTCTCCTAAGTGGAGTTCCACCATTCTGGGCAGGTGTGTGTTTATAATTACCACATGGGAATTTCACCTTTTTCAAAAGTAGATTTTCTCATGTTTGAAACTTTTAGTGCTGCATTTTAAACTCTGCCTCTCGCCTATGTTGATTGATCATTTTCAGTTGTAAAAGAGTATGAATCTGAATTAGTCTTAACCTTTCTATACCACCTTTATATGGTTCCGCAAAAAAAAATTGGAAGCATTGTTCATTTCCTTGTTGAAAATTGGAGTTAATGCCCACAGACATGTCTAAACAGAGAATGAACGAGGTATATTTGATGCTGTTCTGCATGGACACATTGATTTGTCTTCTGATCCCTGGCCATCAATTTCGAATGTTGCTAAAGAGCTTGTGAAGAAGATGCTACGAGAAGATCCAAAAGATAGGCTTACTGCAGCCGAGATTTTGAGTATGTTCTTACCTTGAAACGTTATTTTTAATTTGATAAGGTTAGAAAGACAAATAGACATGTTGTGTCACAAAAAAGTTATTTTTAATTTTCTTGGAGACTTGTTTTGCTTCTATACAACTGGAAGCCAGTCTAAGTTTTACTGTATAGTATGACAAGGTTAGAAACTCAATTTTTTGCCTTACTTTTCTCTGCTTCTTTCTTAATATATTATATACGCATAGCCTCATAGCAAAAGATGCCATGCAGGTCATCCATGGATGCGCGAGGATGGAGAGGCACCTGACAGACCGCTTGACATTGCAGTCTTGACTAGGATGAAGCAATTCAGAGCAATGAATAAATTGAAAAAGGTCGCTTTGAAGGTATGTCAAACATCAATAATAACGTGTATTTATTATAGTGAAAACACCCTTTTTAACTCTCAGAACCTAACTACAGTCCATACATAGGTCATTGCAGAGAACCTATCAGAGGAAGAAATTATTGGCCTTAAAGAAATGTTTAAATCTATGGATACAGACAACAGCGGTACAATTACTTTTGAAGAGCTGAAAGCTGGTCTTCCAAAATTGGGTACCAAGCTTTCTGAAGATGAAGTCAGGCAATTGATGGAAGCAGTAAGTTGTTCCCTCATTCTCTCATTGATGTACTTAATTTTCTAGAGTTTTTCCAACTGGCTTGCTATTTACAGAGGTTTTGTGTCGCTGCCATGAGAATCAAGCTCCCCTCTCTTTTTAATCTGTTTGCTTTCCTCAGCGTGTAACATTTCCTTATTTAATTGCTTTTTAACTTGTTTTATCATCGATTTTTTATCATGATTGTTAATGGAAAGAATCAATTGGTGGTCTGACATCCATTTGGGCGGCTCCAAGCAGGCATTATTGAGCCGTATATGGTGATAAATTAAGTCCAAACAGGGCACAGGAAATAAAATTAAGGCTTGTAACGGAGATTTTTAAGCATGCATCAACAACTGTTCAAAAATAGTTTAAGTTTTTTGAGAGGAGAAAATTTTGTAAAATGTAAAGTTCAAATTTGATGGATAATCAACTGATACATACAACACGATGCAACAAAATTTTTTCTTCCTTACTGCTTACTTATCTGCTACTCTCTGCCACATTATTGTTTATCATCTGCAGGCTGATGTCGATGGTAACGGAACCATTGATTATATTGAATTTATCACGGCCACTATGCATATGAACAGAATCGAAAGAGAGGATCTTTTGTACACTGCCTTTGAATATTTTGACAAAGACAAGAGCGGGTACTTATCTCATCTTTTACTCACATGATTTGTAATTAATAGTCTAGTATTTTCATTTTTTTCCCTACGTGCTTATTCAGGTACATCACAATGGATGAACTGGAACAGGCCCTTAGGAAGTACAATATGGGTGATGAGAAGACTATAAAAGATATTATCGCGGAGGTCGACACAAATAAAGTGAGTCTCACAAACTTTTATTTTTTTCCCTTATCATCTTGTGTTTAGGTCTAGCATGCCTGTTTAAGTTACTCGAATTAGCTGATTGTTAGCAATTGTTCTTTTTGTTACTTGGAGTAAACTCTGAAGATAGTGAAGTTTTTATGAAGCACAAGGAAATAAATCGAGGGCTATATGAGGTTCATCTAGATTCTGATTATTTCGAATAAATGGCTGAAGAAGACCTAAGACATTTTTTATGAAGGACGTAAGACAAAATTGCTACCTGTTCAATCGGTTATCTGAATAATATAACTTGTTTGAATATTAAGTGTTTACTACGGACATGCTTTGCTGATATTTGTTGTATGCTGCACTTCGCACAAGCATTAGAAACGGACGGACGTGATATTTGCCGGGTGATTTTGTCTCTGCAATGCAGGATGGTCGAATAAACTATGAAGAGTTTGTAGCAATGATGAGGAAAGGCAACCCAGATGCTGGCCCCACCAGACGACGTAAATAGTGTCTTTTTAAAATTGCAGATTATGGTCCTCCTTCAAAAGGCTCTTTAATGTTTTTGGCAGTTCAGTATAACCTAACAGGGAAGTTTTATGATATGGAGGAAGTACGTCATTGCTTTGTATTTGTTTCCCCAAAAGCTCGGTGATGGGGAAAAGAAGGGAACACGGTGATGATAGAACCAAAAGTTTTGTATTTTCCTTGGATACTACTTCGCCTTATTTATGGAAGCAATTTCAGTTACTTGGCTATTTCATTCCATAGTCAAGCTTTACGAGGAGCTTCTTCTTTTTGTGACATCTCCCATGACAACTGCATGAGGTAATCCGACTGGTATATTAGTAGATCTCAAAAAGGAGTCCGGAGGCAACATACGTGGAGAACATCATTTTACACACTCGAAAGTAGTTCCATCAATTTATGAAAAGTTATCATTTATGGCGGTAGGTTATTTGCTGAATCATTCTAGAAGGTAGGCTCATTTGGAATCAATTGTTTCATCTCAACAAAAATCCTTAAAAATTAATGCTTAGTGGATCATCACTTGATAGCCTTTTTAGTACAGCATAAAAGAGTCAACTTGGCTCAAGGAACAATGGAAAAAGATTTCACTGGCTTATCTAACTGTAATACAAACAAAAATAAAAAACCTCAAAATAATTATACATGAAAATAAACAATATCTGTGATTATAGAAGATCAAAAAAGTAATCCAGGCCCTGCCCGATTTCCCAAATTGAAATACCACAACTCTTTGATCGAGCTTCATCCAGCCGTTTGGATATAGAAAGTAAGGATGGATAGAACACGGCATGCTTGACATGATTACCTGTGTATGTGAAATAATGCTCTCCTACAGCGTCATTTGTCCACTCTAAAGTCGGCCTATGCTTTTCCAGCAACGTCAAAAACTCCCTACCTGTGATAGCACTCCCACCTGAATATTCCGAATTACAGGATGGTTAAAACCTAAAACCAACCGCAAAAGCTTGTCAACCAATGTCACGTAACATGTTTCTTTTGCAGAAATACCATAAAATACACACTCTCACACAGTGTAATGAGTTTTGGAGTCCAAATTTACTATAAAAGTTCTTTGTACTTCATCTTATACCAGCAAATCTTTCTACTTCAAGCCAAAGGAATTTGCAAGAGTCAATCACCACAGCATGGGCATTGAGAGCAATGACTTGGAAAAACAATGCCAGTTACCCACATTATTAGCCTCCATTATAAACAAACAGTTATCTTCTAATAATTGTGGTAATTAAGACCAATGATAAGGCTGCTACAGGGGTTTGCTGTAGTATTTGCTACGGCAAATCCCCTTCCCTCAGATATGCCATTCCTAATTAGTATTATTGAAGATATCATCAAGACAATATTACATACAAAGTCAGCAAACTGTGAGTCCCTTGTCTTATCACTGCCCTGAACCCACAATTTCTAAAAGTTGAAGCAGTTGACACCCAATATAAACAAAGATAATTGGTGCACAGATTTTAGAGCAAAGCGCATCAGCATACCTTTTGAAAGCTCATAATCATTGCCATAAAAATTAATACCAAGGAAAATCTTTTGTCGATACTTCCCAGCTGTATCATCAGAAGCACCAAGCATGACTTCCATGGAGGATCTTATCCAGCCCAATGGAGCATTTGGCCCGGGATGATATGGGTCTGAAAAGTCATATGTCATAAGAGAGTAGCCATCTACATCATCATTCAAGCTCTGAAAATCTTGAGGACCAAAGTCATAATTGCCCAGCTTATCAGAACGGGGAGCAGGGATCACATAAATCAACTGCAAATGCTTATCAGAATCCTCGCTTGAATTCATGGAATGCAAGGTCTGACCTAAGTGTTTAATGAACTGCAAGGCCTAAAAGCCAAATATAAAAAGTATAGTAAGAAATATAATGTTATTTATGAGTAAAACTTTCTGCCTCACATTTCATATTATGTTACAAGAAAGTAGACTTGAGAAAGCCATGCATTAGTAAATCAAAGGAGAAGAGATTCATGCTTGCATAAAGCCATTGTTATAACATAATAATATCACCATAAAGAATTAGAAGTTCATCAATATTACCAATTTCCGCATCTTTTTATCATGTAAGATGCCATAAGCTGCCCATCTTGACCAAGATTCAAGCACTACACCATCATATCCCATCTCCCTGTAACAAGAAGAAAGAATATTGACAAGGAAAGAAAAAAGAAAAGTAAACCTTGAAGAATTATGAAACTACAAAATCAACAAACCTACCCACACTCCATTACTATCAGTTCAATTGCCTTTTTTTGTTGGTTCTTGCTTTTAAACATCTCGGCAGGCGATGCTTCTAAGACAACTCGAGGTAACAACTGTCAGTGATATTCAAGAAAAGCTATAGAATGTCAGAAAAAAGCATAAAGAGATCTACCAATAAACTATTAGAGAACAATTCATTTCCATATAATGGATTTTCTTACAGGCAAGGAAAAAGACAGATTTAAAAAATATATAAAAACCCTTAGATGTCATCAGGTTTGACTCCTTTGCATGAAACTCAGAATCAAGACAGTCCAGGATTCTTTTAAAAACTGACAACCACATTTCAGTTTCTTCAAGAACAGATAATTTATGGGGGGAAAAAAGAGCTAACTTTTGATGCCCTAAAAACAAACAAATGCATCACCAAATAAATCATATTTTTACAAGAAAGAAATAACAAAAAGTCCAAAAAATAGTATAAAAAAAATCAGACACTAAGTTTCTTGCTACATTTACAAACCGAAAAAGGAATCTTCATTAAATTATCAATTTAGTTCTGTCCCTTGATTTTGACGCTTTTGATTTAAGCCCATAATAGAAAATTGGTAAAAAGAAAAGTTTCAAAGGCTTATTAGTAGCAAATATTAGCCTCTCACAAAATGTGCGCACCATTTAGAAAATTGTGCAAAGTTTGTAGTTACTCGATGTTAAATTTCAATTAAAAATAAGATTTCAGAAATGATTGTACAATCAAAGACGTCCACATGTATTACCAGAGCATTTCCCTTGATTCTCAATTCAGAGATCCACTCTAAATCTGCATTATGACGCCCCTCGAGAAATAATTTGGAGCCTTCACTGGTATATACAGGTTGTAAAGAGCCAGACATTTCAAATCACATACAAAATAATTAAGCTAACATACATAAGATCCCACAGCATACCTCTTGAGGTCATACCAAACAGGCGAAATATGAGTGAACTTTGAAGAAAACTTTTTTGCCATATCATAACCTTTGGAATTCCTGAAAGAAAAAATTTTAAAAAAATAAATTGAAGAAAAAAGAAAAACAGAAATGAGACACATTGTAAACAAAAAAGTCTTATGTAAAAGGCTAAACTGGTCCTCAATCTGCCATAAATCTGTCACAGTATTAGTCTGTCGCCCAATTATATAAATTTTGCATACACGTACGTCATCTGAGAAGTGAGAGAGGTTTCAAAAGTTTCAAGTGGATACACTACGAGAAAATAAACCAGTGCATGGCCTATATTTACATATAAATGCATCATGCACCAGAACAAAGTAGGCACATTGTAGGATCAAGCAACATATCACCCCCAACAAATCCTTCATTAAAACGATAAGCACACAGTTTATAGTTTAGACAGGAAGATCGAAGGAAAATAATTTGATGTAAGGTCTCACAAACAAGAAATATAAGAATCACATTATGCATGATAGCCCTCATCCAGATATGATAGATTCATTAAACATAGAATTTTCTAGTAATCAGCTGCCTTAACATGAGCCAACAAGTTCTAAGCAGATTAGGTCTTACCGCATCGTTGGCTGCATGAACTCATGGCAGTTCATCACTCTACCTCAAATGCCAAGTGCAAAATTCTGAATTTATCCCCATCTTAAATTCATCTCCTTAGCTTTGGCCGGAGCCAAATCTTGCACATTTCATCAATTTCCACTTTCTTAACACACAAGAAAAACTGATTCAATGTGATTGCAATAACCATACATGTCAAAATTCATTCAGCATGCTTTCATCAATTAACATTTTTGTTGTGGAATTCTTAAGTGGAGTCCTAGTAGTCAAAATCTAGCACATTTCAGCAATTTGCATTTTCTTCGGACACAAGGAAGACTGATTCAATACGAATTCAATAATCACACAGACCGAAATCCATTAAGTACACTTTCATCAATTAACACTTTCATAGCGAATTCCTTAAGTGGAGCACAAGTAGTAAAAAATCTAAAGCATTTCATCAATTCACACTTTCTTCGAAACAAACAAAGAACAAATTCAATACAAATTCTTTGAAACACACACACAACAACAACAACAACAACAAGATTACAAAATGCAGCTACTACAACAAAAAATGCGAAAAGCAAACACAAAGGAGATGATAACGTCCATACCACGGAGTGACATACGCAAGCACCGGCTGGCGAAAGTAACGCTTCGACGTATTAGACGAAACCCTTGCATTCTCCTACAATCCACCCACACTTGCTCAACCAAAATGCGAAAGTTAAAGAAGCAAAATCGCCCGAAAACGCAACGAAAAAAATCAAGATCAACAAACTCACGGCGAGGATTTCGATGAAATTGACGTCCGGCTTCACGAGGCCTCTCTCGTACACGGAGGCGGAGCTGGTGGGAGGAGCCGGGAGGGAGCGGCGGTAGATGAGGACGACTGCGACGGGGAGAAGAACCGCGGCCATGGAGAGGAGGAAGGGGATTCGGACGGCCGAGGCGGCGGCGGCGGCGCCGCCGGCGTTGGAGCCCGGCGGCCGGGGCTGGCCGGCGGCGGCGGGTCGCGGGTCGCGTCGCTTCGGCATATGGGCTTGGGTTCGGGTCAGCAATAGTGCGGTTCAAAAGAAGGCGGATCTAACCTCGGTTTAACTCCAAGTTTCTAATTCTATAGAATTATTTTAAATGTAGTTTTTCTCCACTATTTTTTTATAAAATACATTATATATACGCTATTGTTTTGGAAACTTGATCATTCTAAATTTTTCTAAAATTTTGCATTGATTCTTGGTACAAATTAAATAGATACGAATGATAAATGCAGGCCAAAAAAAATGAGTAATATTCTTTAACTTCGGGACGAAAAGAAGTTGAAGTGTACCTTGGTCAACTTAAACCGGATATTTATGTCTTCATCAAGAGGATGTAAGCTTAGTTTGAGATCAACTCAAACTCTACTCTTTCGTTGTATTGGGTTAGATCACAATTGACTATGTCTAATTAGTGTAGAGTAGCTGAATTAAAGCTACACTTTGGAACACAAAAATATCAAAATTCGGAACAGCTACAATTTGATTTAGTAGGTATTTATTTATTTTCCCGAGAATTTAGTATATATTCATTAAAATGTGTATTCCATGTCTTTAAAGTTGACCTCGCGCAACACATCTTGCAACTTGCAATTCACACCATATATGCATCTCCCTATTGAACTAAGCCTAAAAGTTCCCAGTACCATTTTTTATTCGGTCACGTTGTAGTTACTGCAACCATTATAAAGAAACTAATGGATACTTTCAGCTTTCGTTTGGTAGGGTGCAACTTTGTCGAAAGTATGTTCACATCATTACCGAAACCATTATTTCTTAGTGAACAATAATTAGGGTTGCTAATTGAGCGAGCCAGCTCGTAAGCATTTAGCGTTCGGCTCGGCTTGACTCGACTCGAAACTCGACATTTAAATGCTCGACTCGAACTCGACTCGAACTCGACTCGAACTCGAATCTTACGAGCTGAGCTTGAGCAAGGTCGTGTTCGACTCGACTCGACTCGGTTATAACTCAAAATCGACTCGAACTCGACTCGTAGCTCGATTCGAACTCGACTCGATAAAATAATATAATAATATAGTCTTTATATTATATTATATTATATTATATTATATTATATTATATTATATTATACTATATTATATTATATTATATTATATTATATTATATTATATTATATATATATATATATATATATATATGCAATATAATAACAAAGATGTAAGATAGTTGAGATAGTAAGTATTCACCTTGATGACTTCAAGGTTGTGGGTTCAAACCACATTAGCCTCATTTTTTTTTAAAGTGAAGTACTTTTGACTTTTAGTCGAGTTGGTTTCGAGCTCACGAACGAGCTGGCGAACGAGCTCATAAAAATTAAACAGTTTAAGTATATTCGAGCTCGAGTCGAGCTCGAACACATAAAAGATATTCGAGTCGAACTCGAGCATGTATGTCCAAAACTCGTTTGATCTCGAGTCGAGTTCGAACGAGTTTCGAACTATTCGAGCCGAGCTCGAACACATGTCGAGCTCGGCTCGCTCGCTCAATTAGCACCCCTAACAATAATCAACACTTTCGTCTTGTAGTGATAAAAAGTTCTTTTCCTCCAACCCTATAATTGGTACGGTTTCCAACCCGTTCTTAATTTGGGTTAGCAGCATCTCACCTTTAGTTAGTTTATCTACAAAGCAAACAAAATAATAACAGTGATACTTATTGCGAGTTTTCTTTGATTATTTAAAGTCTTTTTGCAAGCCCAAAGGACCCAACACAACGGTGATTTCGGAGTTTAGGTGGGAGTAAGGGTGGGCATCGGTCGGATAGACATCGGACAAGTTATTGTCCGTGTCTGTCCAAAATTTCGTCGGATAAAATTTCTCCGGCCGAATCATTGTCTGACTTGTCCGTCGGGCCCAAACAGTATCCGCAGACAGTCAAAAATCAAATGGAAACCTAGCGAATACTTTTTCCATTCCGTCGCCGCCGCCCTGCACGCTGTCGCCACTGCCTTGCTCGCCGCCTTCGCCGCCTGCGTACCCCCTTAGCTGCCGCCGCCAACTTATCTGCGCCCCCCCTGCTGCCACCTGCGGACTGCCTCCGCAATCGCCAGCGAACTACCTTGCTGCCGTGCAAGCCTCCACCGGTCTCCGCCGCCCTGTGCGCGGCGAAACCCCTCCGCCACCGCCTGCCTCTGCCACCCTCTGCGCGCCGCAAAACCCCTCTGCCGCCGCCTACCTCCGGTGCCCTCTGCATGCAGCGTAACCCCTCCGTCGCGCCTGCCTCCGTCGCCCTCGGTCACCCTGCCTGCCCACCCTCAGATGCCCTGCCTCCGTCGCCTGCCTGCCTGCCCTCCGCCAATGCTTGCCTCCGGCATCACGACGGCTTGTCGATGGCTGGGGGTGGTCAAGATGTCACAGCGACGGTACGGCTGGGCAGGGCGACTTCAATCGGTGGCGGGATGGCGTCGGTGATGGCGCTAGGGTTTGGGGGGGGGTTTGGGGGAATAGATGATCGGTGGCGAACTCGTAAATAAAACTTGACTCGATACCGGCCGGAGTCAAGAATAATAACTAACTCGGAATAAAATCTTCAAAAAATCCAAAAAAATCAGGAAAATTCCCATAAAATAAAATAAACACCACAATATCCAAATGACATGCGCTATAACTAATAATTCTACCCTATAACGTGTCCTAATGTATTATTTGACCTAAAATAATTTTATTCGACTCAAAAATAACGGCTAAACCAACCTGTTTGGATTATAAAACCTTGACTTGGGACACGGGTTTTACAGAGAGAACTGAAAATTATGGAACTATTTATTTATAAAAGATTATTGAAGGGAAATGTCCTAATTTTAAAATGAAGAAGACAAAAAACATCAGTAATTAACGTTTTTTTTATTTTTTTCATGTAGGTGAGTTATATTGGATGAAGAATTAACTATTAAAATATTTTATCTTTGAAGTATAAGTAACGTTGGAATATATTTTGATGTCAATGATTATTTTAAAGTTTTTATACATTGATTATTTTTTGTTTGACTTTAAAAATTGAGAGTGCTAATTAAATTATAAGTGGTTTGATATGATTATTAATATGAATGTATAGTTCTAAATTCCTAAATATAAGAGTGACTACTATCTTTTTTCTATATATGTCATTTTTTGTTATTTTATATATTAAATATCAAATTTTATGTATAAACTTAATTAATTTTACTGTATATTATATTTTAAAATTTTTATAAACTATAATATTAGCCTTACAAATGTTGAAGATATTATATTATTGATATAAAATATCGGACACTTGGTCGGTCGTTTGGTCGGATAATAAATATCCATGTTTAATTTGTTTTAATTCAATCGGATTCGATCAGTTAAATTCGATCGGACATACTTTAAATTTTGGTCGGACAGATAAATTCAGACGTCCACGCCTACCCCTAAGTGGGAGCCCAGAAGACCCTACAAGTGCAATTGACAAATTGTGGCCGAAACTAATTCATGAAAGTTGAAACAGAAACAAATTAATGAGAGACTACGTGTATGATCGTTAACGCCTCATAAAACACATGTCAAAGGATAACTCTTATCGACATGGAACAGATGCTATCAAAGTTGACGATTGGAGGAATATTATCTTTATCTGCATGGAAGAGCCACAATCCTTGTGCATGTCAAGATATGATGCCCCAATTAGTACTCAAATTTTATTCTCGCCAAACGGGGGATGCGCCCCTGCATTGCCTCCAAAGGATGAGCTTGTGTGGATGATTTAAACACTTTGTAGACTCGCGACAAGGATCTGGTTTTCCACTAATATGAATTGATAATATGTGGGAGACCCTCCATGGGTCTTTAATATATTCGCTCTTCATGAACCAAGTAGCCTATAAAATGGGAGTCCACCATTCATATTTCCACACCAAAAGATTATATGGTAGGTCGCTCACATTAAGCAAGCAATCAGTCACTAGCTCATATCTTCGAGGCGTTTCTTGTTCACTCTCCCTCAAGAACTTCCGTCCTGGTCTGCCGCCTCTAGTGATTGGGTACCATACTCGTGTTCCCAAGCTTGAGGTGGGCATGGTGACGGAGGTTCTTGCAGGGAGAGCGGTCAAAGAAGGCCTTGTACGCCCTGCTTGTTTGTAATGAAGGAGAAGGTAAAGAAGTTCCCATAGTCGTTGTTGGGAAGCTGCTTAAATATACATTGTCTTGCTTGATTGGAGATGCCGCAGATGTTTCAACTTTCAACGTACTATCCTCTTTCTTGCACTCTTCATAATTATATCAATTGACATTCATTAGATCAGTACTTCAATGTGCTTTGATGGGGAACCAACTCTTCTTGGAATCTGGAATCATTCTGCAGGTCCAAGTTCTAACTTGATCTGCTAATTTTTTACTTTTGCATGCATATATAAGATGAACGAGGAGAACTAGCTACTCTAATTATTTGTCATGTTACTACCACTACATATGTCTATCTGAAACAATATAAGTGCATATCTTGTCAAAGTTTAGTATATAAGGTTTGCTTTTCATTTAAACAAAAAATTTTGATGAGGGTCACGTTGATTGGCACGTAATTAAAGTCATCAAACATCATTAACAACATCAATATTTAAATGCAATATAATTCTTATAGTTGTTGATCTCAAATCTTATAAGATAAATATGTTTTCATTTCACACCACGTTTTATTTGTTGCTTTGAAAATTATTATCCATATCAAAGATTAGATTTCAAACTATGTTGTGTCAGCTAAATGCATACGACGATTATAAGTAAACTATATATTGTGTTATATCCATTGTAATATTTATCTAACTAAAGCGAACCTGTTAAACAAGCACATGATGAAATTTCATGGAAATCTAGCAAGTCAAATCCACAAGCATGAGTTATCGATTATTAATTCTGATTGGTCACTGGTGAATCCCGTACAATTACCACGTTGTATCCCCCAGAGTTACATAGTAATGACCCAGATATGTGCAACCCTAAATCTTAACATGCAATAGTTTTATTATAATCGAACCATTTTATTCTTAAAATGGAAGATGCATGTCAAAAGACCAAAACATTGTTACTCAACAACTTCACGTGCATGGAACGAGTTTAAAAATACTACGTGCAGTCACGGGGTCCTAGATGAGTATTAAACTTGGAAGGTCAACAATGATGCAAGAGAGATTGCACCTAATGTTGAAGAAAGAGAGATTAATATACCTACGTACCCAAAATCAAAACTTGATAGACGGCTAGAAGCTATAGCTAGAGGGAGAACATAGAGATCTAAGCAAACTCTTTAGAGCCACAGATGAATTCAAAGCAAACTTGATGATCTAATTTATACTGGGTTTTGACTTTCTTTAGTCGTCTATTTGGAAAGATGAGCTTATTTGATATGTCCATCAATTAGAAAAAGGAGGAAGAACTTGAAAGGATTCATATGTTTGCCAACTGAGACATTTAAAAAAACTATCTACAGATAAGGTACATTCCTTCAAGTTTTTTTCCCGTCGTTCAAGTAAGTTATTCTACATACTACTGTGGTGCAATGTGAATACTGCATTCCTCCACATATTTTTTTAAAAATCAATTTTATTGATGGCTAATTTGAGTCTCTCTCACTCTGCATTTTGGTTATGAATAGCTTTAGGGATGGGAAGCCTCTCGGGTAACCATTACATATTGCTCTCGTATACATAAGTTTACGTCTATATCCATGATTTTGTCATGAGAATATTCTAAGGTAATTATGAGAAATAAATTAAATTGTTATATTCATAGTTTAAGTACATTGTTAATTTTTTGATTGAGCTTATAAGGTCCAGGTTATTTCAGACTTCATAAGAGAGCTATTTTTACATATTTATACAATTATTTTGCAAAAATAAAAATAACCCACTTACAAAGTCGGAAGTGCTTAGTTTACAAACTTCATATATTGGAATTGGTATTTGGAGTTTTTTAATTAGCTGCACCCCTTAATTTAGAATTTGTTAACTCCTTAATTAGCTAGGCCTCTCATCTTTCAGCATCTCTGTTTCTCTTGATCTGGCTGGAGCATATATTTATATATTAGCGTCACAAATACAGCTAAGCCAAGTGGAGAAAGAGTAGACGGCAAACATTGATCTGTGTTTCGTCAGATGCTTCACATACATATAAAACATAGATTTTTTTCATTTACCTGAAGAGATAGCCACCAGTATTTCACTCTGTAAACCTCATTAGACTCAAATAAATTAGTAAAATGCATAGAACATTTAATAATATTGGATCCAGCCAGCTTATCCTTGGCCTCCAAATTAACATACACGAGATATAGTTATCTGATCCGGGTAGTCTTATGTGTACTATCTTGGAATCAGCATAGCTCCTGGTTTTTTTCCACAAGTCGTACTCCCTTGCCGGATCTAAGAACTTCGGCCTGCTTAAGACGAAGCTTGATCAATATCAAGATAAAAGTTAGAGTTAACTTACAGCTACCAGGTTACCAGCTATGTACTAAATATATCCTCTTATAGTTATTCGAAACTATGAGCTCAAATGCAATGCGGCCAAATGGGTTTATTCTAAATTAAGGATCATTTATATATACAATAGGTAATAGAAAAATGTCAGTAGTGGATACAACCTGCTCATCTGTAATCTCCACAGCAAACCCATCAACAATGCCCAACGAGAATCTCTTCTTGTACGTCCCTGCCTCCAACACACTCGCCAGCAAGTTGTCATGCTTGTTGCTCAGATACAAGTCGGGCTCCTGCGCTCCTTGCTTCGTGCTACATTGCATTAGATTGAGACCAAAGCAGCATAAATGAGAACATCAAAGGAAACCAAGTGTAATAAAGAGCAAAGGTACTGATCAATATATCAAAGAAACCAAACCGGTCTGCACGAAGACGATCGTACTCAGGGTCGAAGGTCATGAAGACGAAATAGACCTGCTTGATCTGATCCCTTCCCATAAACTCCCCCTTCGATCGATCTCTTCTATAACCAAGATAATAAAAAACGAGAATAAGGTGATGATACACGAGCTAGCTCACTCCCTCTTATATAGAAAAAAGAAAGGATCTTAGACGAAGTCAAATATATATAATGTGATACTTTCGAAACGACGACTTAAACTCCCATTAGTATAAATAACTATCTAAATAATCTCTTTTATATACTAGGCTTTACTTGCTCCTGAATGGACACGTACATATGCATTTATAGTTTGGCCTTATAGTTTACATTCATAAGACACTTAGTAAGAAGATAAGGACTTGGTCATGAATAAGAAAGAGGATAATGAAGGTCAAAATGAGCTACATTAATTAAGTGTTGATTGGATGGCTGGGGGAGTTAAGGGATCGTTTTCAGATTTGATTGATATGGCGCAGAGTTTGAGGCCGGACATGCGGCTAGTATCATTTGTATTTCACATGGATGGCATCTTGGAGCCAATGGGAAGGTGGGGGCCTGGCAAGGGATGACAGCTTTCGATTAATCCAACCAGACGATCGGGAAAGCAGTAGGTGATTGTCGAAGGAGACGAGGGAGAGAAGTAGGGTGGGGGGTCGTCTGCACTATTTTGACAGTCACCCACTCTGTCAGGTGATCAAATACTTGGAAAAAGTCGCTGCATACTTTGCCGTACTTGTCTTCTTGGATTCGCCGTGGCCATGCCTCTTGCTTTGCCGCACCTCTGTGCGTTACGATTCGGTCCTCTGTATTTCACCATAGATGTGAATTTTATTCTGGGTTTTTTAATTTTTGGTTGATTCTTTGATTTTTGGATATTTGTAGCATTAATGGAGAACTTTCTAGCTTGCTCCTTAGCTCATGATCAGCCCCTCAGCTTGACAAGCTGCCGCAAAGCATTGGTGGTTTCCGTGAGTAGTGTTAAAAAAGCAAAATATTAAACAATCACATTTATAAAAAAACACATTTAAAATTAAATATAAAAATGAATGACTAAAATGTCATGCTTAAACTGATAAAAGAGAAAAATTATAAATGAAACAGTTAATAAAGAATTATTTTTAAAAATCTATGGATCTAAACAATATATCGTATATTTATCCTTCTAATAAACCGTCAATGATAAAGATGAAAAAGTGATAGGATAAAAATAGATTATAAGGGTGATCCCTAAGGGGAAAAGATCAAATTTTATAAAAAACTCTGGGATGAAAAAAGATGGTAAGTCTTGTATGCAACATTGAAAACGGTAAAAAAGTAACTTCTTAGAAGAGTTATAATGAAGTATATCTTTTTTTAAAAAAAGAGATACATCCTATGAGAAAGGTTGTATTCAATCAGAATTTGTGAGAGCTGGCAAAATTTTCCCCCTATTTTAAGTAAACATTAAATTTATTTTATCCATAGCCAACAACGTTGAAATCAACTGACTATAGTATTTAGATAATGTGGATTTTTTAGAGGACTTCTCAAAACAATAAGAATATGTATCAATAGCCAAGCTCTTCTAATAGTTTATAATTTCTTAAAGTGGCTTCCATGACATAAGATATGACTTTGATGGTCATACAAATGATGCAATTCAATTAGTATGTTTAGCTGAAACTAAGCTGACATGTCTAACTTTGCCCTGTATAGTATCATCACAAGTTAATATAAAAAAGTATAAATATTTTTTTAAAATAATTTTTTATGACCATAGATGGGATCATCTCTAGGTAAGCCTTAATAGTTGGACCACCAAAATAAGGCCCACAATTCAACCTCAAGTAGCTGTTTAACTTGAAAAGGGCACTTTGGTTATAAATTTTGTCATTTTTAAGGGATTTTTTCTTTTAAAAGCTGCATTTTTTAAAAGAAAATTGTATCTATTTTTATGTTGTTATTGTTATTTTTTAAGCCAGAAACTTCTATTAGTGAGTAAACTTTACAAAATACAAATCAGATTTCACTACATATCAAGTAATATTATGTGAACGTAATTATTTTATTGACTATTAAGCCTCAAAATATTAGAGTTATATGATTTATACATATCATGTGTTATGGCAAAACTATCATGATTACAAAAAAAATATATTTGCATGACTAGCTACGAGATTATATAGCAGCCACGAGATTTAATGGTCTATGTAGATAATAATAAAAATACCATGTTGACAATGATATATATATATATATATATATATATATATATATATATATGTAAACAAGCAACTTGTTAATTGATGATCTCTGCAATTTCAGATTTAGTCTATAGGCTCATACAACTATTGCAAAAGAAGGAAGTATTTGTTAGTCTACGAAAACTACTGGCCATGTCGCAACTAAATTACAGTCAGGACAAAATGATTTAGCAATGATTATAATTTACTTTGCATGTTATCCAATAAAGTCTTTATATAATAACCCCAAAAATTAATTTCATATACAATAATTTTTAGGGTAAAATATTATATATATATATATATATATATATATATATATGCATATGTGCCCATAGATCTTCAATGAAAATCTGATACTTGTGAGACTTTGTTGCATGTGCACCCACACCACAAAATTTGGGCCATCAAAGTAAGGTAAACATAAATTTTTATAATTTGATGATAAATAATTTATTAATAATTATTTGAGGTTTTTACAGAAATTATCCAAGTGAGTAATAACTAATTATATAAACACCCTTAGGTTAAATTTAAGCCATAAATTAGAGAAAGAGGCATTGCATGTATGAAAATTTCGCTTTCAACTTAGTTAATAATTTTAGATAAATTAGACTCATTAGTCGGTACTTAAGCTAGATTATTGCAAATTATATTAGAGTAAACTTATGATCATATTGATTGGTGGACTAAATTTGATATGGACCAACGAGTTAATCATGGGCTGAAAAACAAAAAAGAATTATAAGGACAATATTTCTTAAATATGAGTGAATTGTAATAAACCTCTGTAAATTTGTCTCACACACAACAATTCTTAAGTAAGATCCTTAAATTAGTATCACAAGTATTTGGGCCAAATTGTTACACTTTAAAAGAGGAAGGATAGGAATAAGAAATTCTCTAAAGATTGGAATGTTAATTAAGGCTGTCAATAACTAATTCAAATTCTTGAGTTGCTTGTACACTGATATTATTTAGATGTGTAAAATCCGGCCCATGATTGATGAGATTTCTTCATTCCCAAATCAGATAACCATAATAAGTCATTGACGAGTTAACTTCAAGACCCAGCTTACATGTTAGTCCAATGGTAAAGTGAGAGTAATCCATTAAGTTCTAAAGTCAAGAATAGACACCCAAATAAATCTTATAAAAGCACAATCCTTAACAATATGCATACCAATAATTGACCAAATGGGCATTGGGCATTGGGCATCAACCGTAATTTTTGCTTTTTTGAGACCAGAACATCATTGCTATTTTTTCCCCCGAGCAACATTAATCAAATTCCATCAAAAGAATTTCAGTCTGGAGGGATATTTTATGTAATTTCAAAGGTAGGAAAATGGCATTTTTGGTGATTGTGCTTTAAGGGCAATTGTGAGAGGGCCCACCGACCTGAATATCAGGAACAGAGAGGCACACGTGAGGGCCTGCACAAGACCCAGGAGATGGTAGTTCATGATATGTTGCCATCCTCCAGGCATGTTTGGAAAGTAAGATTCACAAGAACAAAAACAAGACAGAGTACAAAACCATGCAAGCATGTACACACCAGCCCCTTCCCAGTGAAAAACTGGACCAAAAATGCTATTTCTCCCGCGGTTTGTGCACGGATTATATATATATATGTATGGGTGTTAATTGAACGAGCGAGTTTAACTTGTATTTGAACTCGATTCGAGATCGAATGAATTTTGAACACACATATTCGAATTCGACTCAAATATCTTTTATGTATTCGAGTTCAACTCGAACTTGAAACCGACTCGATTAAAGTAAAAAATACCTCACTTTAAAAAAAGACACTCAAACCTACAACTAAGGTCAACAACTTAATATTTTATCATATCAAATATCTTATTTCTTTGTTATTATATTATGTGTGTATATATATATATATAATATAAATTATAATATTATATTATTTTATCGAGTCGAGTTCGAGTTATAACCGAGTCGACTTGAGTCGAACACAACCTTACTCAAGTTTGGCTCCTAAAATTCGAATTCGAGTTCGAATATTTAAATGTCGAGTTTCGAGTCAAGCCGAGCCGAACGTTAAATATTTACAAACTAGCTCTACTCAATTAGCAACCCTAATTATATAGCCTCCATTAATCACTAGAAAATTGATCCTCATTATGTGACCCATTATATATCCCACGTCTAAAATCAAAAGTGGTAAGGCCCGGATCCGTGGTTGAAGACGCAGGTACTTTGATACTCTATTTTAATTAGCATCGCTAGTACCTACCAATAATATATTTGTACTTTGGCCCTCAATAGCTAATTATTTCTCGAAAAATATTGCCACGGACTAGCCTGACACAATCTTATTCATTCTATAAAAAATCAAGGATCTGATTAATAAGAAGAGTGCGCTCCATTTTTAGTATTAAATGTTATTCACATATTAAATTCTAATGTAGTTTTTAATGGTTACCAAAAATTACTAAGCACAAACTTTCTCTTTAAACAGTGGATCTTCCGTTCAGTGTCAAGCTATTAGCTCTCACAAACTAGTTGTTGCGGTTGTACCAAAACAGTGTAGTTTGGGCCAGAAAGAGCGAGTAGTAATTGGGCCTGGGGAATATGAGCCCACATGATCCAAGCCCATTGGTCGGACGATCTAATCGGCACGTCCGTACATCATTTCCTGTCGACAACTCATCCCGAGAATATTAAATCCTGCTTATTGGAATCATATTCTCATAAAAAAATTTGGCTGATTTTGACGGCTATTTCTTTGCAAAACTCCGATTCATGATTTTGTACATGTTTATTGGTTTCTAGTCACGAAGAATGTTTAGATCTGCGTTGGGTGTTATGAAATGTTTAGATGCAAAAGTATCATATATTTGTGGTAGTGAAGTTTTTTTTTTTGTTACAAACCAAAGTCAGGGTTTGAGAGGAGGTTGATTTTTGAAGAATATTTTTGTGCTTTAAAAATACTAAAATACTCCAACTATAACATTTATTTGAAATTTATTTAAAATATATCCAGTAGGACCATGTCTAATACTGGTGGTAACATTTTTAACATGGTGTTGGAAATTTGCTCCTTACTGAGCCTTGTCCTCAATCTGAGGATGAAGGGGCATGCTTCCCTTTAATTTACAAGTTAACATGGAGATGGTGCTGTTAATTGACAGTTATGTCGTTAATCTGCAGATGTATAAACTGCTGTTGGTGCCAGCGAAGCCTTGGAAGGCCACTGGCTCACTGCATCTATGATGGTGGATTTTGCAAATCTGGCATTGCATATTCACGCTACACTGATCAATGCAAAGGTACTGATTTTATAAATGTCGTTTTGGAATGATCTATTCTGCTGTGCCATGCTGTATTTCTTTCCATTATCCAGTTATCGTTTTAGACCTGTGCACGACTATAAATAGCTTTGCTGGAAAATACTATTGGAGACTTCACACCACCAAATTTATCCTAACGAACAATTATTCTTCAATTCTTGGCTAAACAATTATCCTTCAGTTCTTGGGTACAGCCTAATTTTCCATATAATTGGCTGTGCGCCTAACTATCAGCATTTTGATCAACTTCGCTACTGCATTTGCTGGTGCTTTTGTTTTTTTTACGTACTTTTAAGTGATGACTGGATTTACAAATTCAGATATACATAACAGATCATGCTGTGTTTATAACTTACATCAAAGTAGATTTATTGAATACTCACTTCTTTCAGTTCTCTTAATATATGGCCTATAGTGGGCCTTGCATCTGGGGGAGAATTGATACAGGCGAATGCAATCTCCAGTGTTTGGAAGGCGTGTCTTCTAACTCGCCCTTCGGCTGGAAACTCGAAAAACTTTATTGCCCCTTCTTTGATTCCATCCCAGTTCTCATGTATCTGTTCAATCTGCTGTGGTGCTATGGGGCCTCCAAGAACATCAAGCATTATGATCCCGAAGTTGTGCACATCACCAGACTGGGTTGGACTGGGATCAAAGATGGCCGTCTCCAGCGGCTTCGTTGACGGTGATGCCGTATCGTACTCTGCTCGGTGGCAGAGCTGGGCAAACCCATAGTCTGACAAATGAGCGGAAAAGTTTGTTGTTATGAACACATTGGAGGCTTTGATGTTGCCGTGAATGTTGAGTCGAAGCTGGGTTTTCTCACGAGAGGTAGGCTGCTGCATATGAATGTAAGCAATTGCTGCAGCAACATTAACAATTATAGTGTGGCGCATGCGCCAGTCCAGTGGTGTGTGCCCCATTTTCCTTGCCCCTGCGTTGGCAGGAACACACCATGAGCTAGTTCAGAACCAACCATCGATCAACATCAATGCTACAAAGACTAGAACAAATATATATATACATATAGCAGAAATCCAAGAGAACCATTTCCATTATGGTGTTCTTGAACCGGTAGTCTAATTGCAAGAAGCTCAAGCTGCCTGTAACAGTTATATATGTCAGATATTTACCTGTTAGTAAGTCGGCTAGGCTGCCCATGGGGTAATAGTTGCAGAGCACAACCTTGATCCTCTTGGCGTATACGAAGGCCTGCAAGGGGACTAAGTGATTGCACCGACGACCAACATTGGCCAGCCGTTCCATGCACCTGCCGAACTCTTTCTTTGTCACCAACACCCGACGGAATCTCTTGGCACACAGCACCGGCGAGTCTGGAAGGACGACCTTGTGAGATATCCCAAGACTGCCCTCCCCCAACATCTGCACCGACGACATGAGCATTTGCTGCAGTATCACCGGCCTGTTAAGGCGTCCGGGGTTGCAGAAGGTCAGCCTGGCTGCATATTCGCCTTGTGTTTGCCGCTGCTCTTCGTCGTCGATGTCGCTGTTGTGGTGAACATGATGGGCACTCATTTCATCCCCTCCTTCCTCTCCTTGTTGCCACGTTGCAGCCTGGTTTGCAAGATCGTTAGCCTGTTGGCCCTCATTGGTGATCATGGAAAAGACAATATCAAAGAATTTTGAAGAGACATTGGATTTCTTTCTGTGCAGCTCTTCTCTGTGGTTTGGAAATGGTTATTGGGACTATCGATTAAAACACAAGGACTCGTTGTTTGAATCTATGTACATAGTTAATTGGAAACACTCGATTGTGGGCAACTATTGTAGCTCATATACTATGGTTTTTATTCAATCCTGATCCCATATAGACGTGGACTATTTTGTTTTCCTTCGGAGAAACCAAGGTGAAATGGTGATGGGTTATCAGAACCGTGAGTCCGTGCAGTGAAAATACGGAAAGAGCTGGTATATATAGACCGGCGAACCACAAGAGGCCAAGTAAACTTGGATGGTACTTTACGTATGTGATGATCGATTGAATATGTCATAGATTGTTAATTGTCTTTTTGCCTTTACTTCCGGCACATTCTACGTACAAACTTAAGATTGATAATCACAAAGTCGCACCATTGAAGCTGCACAGCAGTTGAAGGTTTCTTTGCAAAACATCAAACAAAACCTACTGTCAAAACGGAGTACTATAGCATAATTCCCCACCATGCTTACTACAAGCAAAACGTTGATGGTACCAGCGAAAGCTGGCTAAGTAGCAGTTCAACAAAACCTAGGCCCTTGGGTACTAATCAACTCTGGGCATGGCCAAGGGGTAACTCTTAGTGCAGCGCCACTAACATCTCCACACTTCCATGTTGACCCAAACCCCCTTAGCTGCACATTATACAAACATATCCTAGTGAAAGGCGAGCCGCTTAGTCCTTGTATAGAGCCAGGCTGCCGAACCCAATCGCCCCAAATGTTCCTGAACGTGATACTGTCAACAGTTGGCAAGGCCTTGGGATTGAACCTGTTGTCCGGGTGGTCGCCCACATTGCCGGCTACCCTTATGCCCTCGTGTGCATTGTACATGTAAACATTCGAGAATTTTATGTTCCTCACTTGCCCCCTCTCCCGGCGTTGGTTTTCACATGGATCCCCACCCCAACGTTGAAGAAGTTCAAGTTCTCGGCAAGCACATTCTGCACCCCGCCGGATGTCTCGCTTCCGATCGCAATGCCGGCGAAGGGGGTGGTGCCGTGGAGGCGGCGGATTGTGATGCCGTAGCTCGGCCGGCCGTAGGTGATGCCGTACTCATCCCACCCACTCTTGATGGCCACCAGGTCGTCCCCGGTGGCTATGTAGCAATCCTCTATGCACACATTGTAGCTCGAATCTGTAGCATGTGTAATGTGTTACACTGGTATGTTATACATTATGTATCAGCCACATAAGTAGAGTACAAGAAATTGATACGAGTGTCACTGGCTACCTGGGTCAATTCCATCTGTGTTTGGGGAGTCAAAAGGGGCCAAAATTGTAACGTGTCTTATGACAACGTTGCTACAGAAAAGAAAGAGGCT
Organism: Piper betle; assembly: GCA_033002965.1. Taxonomy (NCBI): domain Eukaryota; kingdom Viridiplantae; phylum Streptophyta; class Magnoliopsida; order Piperales; family Piperaceae; genus Piper; species Piper betle. The sequence goes on from JAURVB010005839.1 coordinate 27,391, forward strand.
TTTGTTAATAACTAATGTGGCGATGATCATGCTACCAAATGAAAAATGATTCAGTACATGAACAGACATTATTCATTTTGAGCTTGTTTCAGAATTGGATTTTGATTTCAACTCAAGAGAACAAATTCAAAGGAATGCTTAATGTTTGAGATTTGTAGACTTACCTGCAATACACGGGATGGATATTCCAAAAAGGCGAATTTCGAAAGACGACATTGGAGATGATGATATTTCTGGAGTACATGAACTCTAGAAGATTTGGTCTTGTAAATCTGAGGGACCGTCTTCTCCACATGTTCCACCAGACACCACCCGTTCCATCAATGGTTCCATTCTCACCTGTTAACATGGAAGTTGGCATTAGGTCATCAATCCCCTCCATGCTTCCAAACAGCCAAAGAAATTAAGATCTGGGTATTGACATTAAGTTGAAGGGAAACATGAAAACGTAGCTAAACACCTGTAATTATCACATCACGAACGCCATTGGCGTTGATGAAGCTCATATATCTCCCTCCTGGTCTCTCCCTTCCTCGTCCATATGATGGTAAAGGTTCAACCAATGGCCAGTTCCAAGTATTCTAAAGAATTAAGCAAATAAATATCATGAACAACTGATCATCCTCAAAATTTCTTCGGTTACTGATTTCATGTCAAATATATTACTTTTACCAATTACTTTTCATCTTTATATTGACAATTACCTTATGAAATATCTCTTAACACAATGAAAGCTCAATTGGTAGGAAAGTGAACCTGGGTAGCTTTGATGACAGCGCCTTTGGCCAAGTAGAGAGTCATGTGGCTGGTGAGGTTGAAGCTCCCAGTGAGCCAGATTCCCTTGGGTATATAGAGTATGGTGCCACCTCTTCTCTTCAGATGATGAATCCAATATATAGCCTCCTTGAACGCCCCCGTGTTGAGCTTCTTTCCGTCTCCAACGCCTCCGAATTGAGTGATGGTGATCACATTTCGCCTCGTCTTCATCGGCACAGTGCCGGAGCACGTCACTACCTCTCCCACCGACGAGCCACATTCATGAATAGCAACGAGGAAGAACAAGCAGAGAGCAAATGCATAGTAGGGTCTCATGATAATTGTTTACCCAAAAATGAAAAAGAAGAAAGAAGATGGCAATGTATCGTGTAGGACAGATTGAGAAGACAAGGAAGATTTGGCCGCCTGGAAATCTACTGTTCACCAAATTATTATCACATATAAACAATATCAGTACAGATAATGTTGTACCAGAAATGGGGACAGCTCAAACTAAATGTTCAAGCTTCAGAACAGAGAATTTCTAATGCTAAAAGCAGAAACCTCCAAGAGAAACAAACACCCAAGGGAAAATTCTGTCTTAGTAAAAGAGATGGTAGATGGTAAGTTGGTTCAAGTTCAGTTTGAGAAGGGGAAGGATGTGGGTGATGAGTGAGTTTGGCTTCAAGTATTTGTCGTGGGAGTACTGAAGAAGAAGAAGACAGTGGAGAGTGTGGTGCCATGTTCCAGCTCCATTTTGCAGACTAAAAATATCCATGGCAGGGGACGAACAAGACAAGAGAGAATGACAGAACCAGCCCTTTCCTTTTCCACATCAGGCCTTGGCAATTAAAAAGTCCAACACTCTGGTATCACATATATGAGGCTCGTGAGTGGAATACCTCAATTCTCAGAAGCATAACAAGGAAGAAGACATGGAAACCAACCTGGATTTCAGCTTTGGCCGGCCATGTTCGTCGTCTTCTTTACATAAAACTGCCACGGCAAGTGCTGATCATGAGTCGTTCCAACTTACAATTCAATAACCATTAAATTTAAGGTAATTAATTCATGTTGTTCTCTCCAGTGTTAATTAAGTAGATATAAATCTAATCTTAACCTGCAGAGCCATGCACATAACACAAACTTCCGTTTTTCTTATGGATGAAAATTGAACCAAAAAGTTGTGGATGATAAAAAGGCGAAGCAAGTTATGGGACTAATTATATTTGAGTGGCCATGATGCACAAGGGGGGCAGTATTTTCCAGCGCTACTGAGGAATCCTCCCCACGGCGGACTGTCTACGTATATTCTTCTTTCATGTGGTCCGTGGGTGCGCCTCACCCTATTATCACTTAAAAAAACCAGCACAAAATTGCCAATCATACTTACAGTCATGTTACTATGCAATCTAAACTTGGGAGTTGGGAAGCACGAAGGTCACAAATATAGAAGATTTGGGGAGGTGGGTTTGTAGCGGGGAAGCATGCACGGCCAAGGGAAAGGTTAAACGATGATTTGGCTGTCACACTGTTGCATTGATGCTTCCATGAACTAGTTTTGTCGGCAGCTTAGTTCTTGACTACAGTTTAGACTTACTTAAGCTACGAGTTTGTCGAGTCGTGAGGATCGTCACGGGCAGTCTGTCGGAGCACTATGTAATATATACCAGCCATAATTCCAGCGAAATAGGCGGGCGTTATGTAAATTAATTTAATTAGAAAATATTAAAATAAATTCATTATTAAATATTTTTAAAAAATAAAAACAAAAATTTATTACGTTTAAGAAAATTAAATAAATATAATTGATATCTTTTAAGAATATTTGATTATAAATTTGGTTGTAATTTAGTTAGTTGAAAAGATCTTATTATCTTAAAATTTTATTGTTACAAGAATTTTTGTCGTTATTTTTAAAAATATTTTTTGGTAAAAAACCTACAGTAAATGTGATGGTAAAAATCTTCCTTACTTTAAAAAAAGGTAGATACCCTCCTATCCATGGAACAAAAATTTAGAAAAATATCACCGTCTATTGTGTTCATGTCTTATCTTTCTCATTTTCAGAATTTCTCTGTCCCCTCTAATTTTTTCTACGTATGACTCCTAACTACAAGTTGTTTGAATCTGTAAGAGGAGGGATTAGTTTGAGGTCACTGTAAAAGCATGCCTTCACGATGCGGAGAAAGAGCGGACAAGAGTAAAAAGGGTATAGTAGAAGCTTGGGGAAGGGAAAGGGCGTGTTCTTTGGAAGAGTGCATTTTTCATATCTATGTAAGAAAGATGACATGCATTTGGTATTTGTGTTGGACGCTACCATCAACGAAGATATGGTGGTGGTGATCTTTTCTGGGGAAAGGTTGTGGTGTGCATAGCATCACTCAACATCAAGTACCCACTGTGCTGGATAGTAGCTTGGTGTCCGGACCAATGCGGGATCATCAACCAGTGAGGCCCAATCTCTTCTGAATACAGGCCCAAGTAATTTTCACGATTTGAGTGATAAAGGTGTCCAGGTCCAAATTTTTTTGCAAGACCCAGAGCTAATAACACGGCAAAAACCTAGGGGTATAAGTGAATCGAGCTGAGCCGAGCATGGATACTTTTAAATTCATCGTAACTTTTGATAAGCATATTTAAACTTTTTGAGTGTTTGACGAACTTTGATGTATTATAGGTCGAGCCGAGCTCGTCCAAAATTTATAATGTTTGGGCTTTGACTTGTTATATTTTCAACCCAAGTTTGAGCCGAACGAATATTTATACCTGGCTTGTGCTCGACTTATATAAGATCAAAAATTTTTTCCAATACTATACAAGTTTAATGTGACCTTAATAATATTGACGAGCCAAATTGAACTGAGTATTTTTTCTAATTTAGACACATTAAGTTCGAATTTCGAGCCAAACCGAACCGAATACTCCTTAGCTCAAGTTTTGTTTATCATTCAACGAGCTATACATTTCAAGCTGAGTATTTTTTTGAGCACAAAATTAACGAGCACGATTTCAAGTCAAATTAAACCGAACGTAAAATGTTTGCGAGAAAGTTTAACTTGTTTACATCTCTACAAAAACCTAGTGAAATAATAAATGAAAAATTTTAAATTTCTTTTAGATGTGGATGATGACAACGAGCACCATCCTTTAATCTGATTTTCTAGATGGTGGAGGCGATCTATGCATATTGGAATTGAAACTCATTGATGTACAAACATGGGGATTATTTGGGTCATGGATGCACCAATTGGCTTTCGACCTAATGAGATATATGCGCTCATTGTTTGGTCATTTTTCCGGTGATATAAATTCGACAGTGATATAAATCAAGAAAGGCTGTTTGTGAAAATTACATGGTTATTAAATTTAACCAGAACCGCTACATCAAACTATGTTGCTGTTGTTAAAGTTCATGACTCTACACTAACGCTTGTGATGAATGCATGCCTTACAACTCGATTAACCATCTAAAATCATGTCATCGATGATAAGTAAAAGGAGGCTCATCCTATTCCTCTCCCTTTCCTGGGAATCAATAATGGTCAAGAAAGTGTTCCGGTTCCCTCACTCTTCTAACGAATATTCCTTCCTTTTCACCGCCATTTTTCTTTTCATGAGACGCATCTGATAAATCGTAAAAACGCACCCGACTTGTGACTCAATTTATTATTATGTTAAAAGCATGATAATATCAAGTTCGTCCATTATATAACAAAATCCTAACCCTTCTAATCCCCACCAAGTGAACGTTAAAACGAACACCGCACTTAGAAATTGACCTCGTCACCTACTTAAACAAACCAATCGGTGAAACTTACTTTACTCTGTCAAAAGCAAGAGGTGTAAGCTCGTGATTATCTCCTCCCTCAAACGGTGAAGATTTCTCAACTGTCTACCTGCTACGGAGAGAGAGAGCTGATCTTTCCCAGAGCTGAATTGCCCATGAATTCGTTTTCAGAAGCATAAATAAGGCCCGTCGTTTAGCATAGAGGTGGGTGCCGACTATGCTCAAGTTGCCTCTGCACAACGCTAGACAACTTGATCAATAGGGCCAACCAGGACCACGCAAATTGGCTACAGGGTAGAAAACAAAGCAGGCAGTCTCTATCTGAGTTTTTACATATTCTGATGATTGTACGAGACTGCAACTCCGGCTTGGAGTACCTCTTCCTATCTGTAATTTCCTCTCCATCACAACTTCCCTCTTACCACTTCATTATGTACGTCGAAGCTAAACCAAATCAAGAAGAGAGAAAAATTTAATGGCAAAAGCAAGTGATTGGTTTCTGCACAGCTGCACTGTTCGTGCTCGGCAAATTGCAAAGAAGAAAATGACTCGGCCTTGAATGGGAAAAGAGTTCCCAAAAGATGAAAGCGAAACCCCGTAAAAAGGCTCGTACGCAAACACTCCCTCTTGCACATAAACAAACAGCCCAAGCTCCATCCCATCTCAACAAACCCAGGAGGCTCCCGCATGCCCTCAAAATAACAGTCAAACCAACAAGAAAAAGACCCTAATCACACAAACCAGTCCTAGTCACTACTTCATTATACCGATTACCGACACAAGAAATAAAAGATATATTCCACAATGGTACATAAACAAAAGAAAAAGTGTACACTAACACAAGTTTTCTTCTCAAAGTTTTACAATATAGCAAGTCCAAATGGTTCTCTCCCAGCACTTTGGAAATGGAATTTCACAGCCTACATGGCTTTGTACTAGTACTAGTAAATGAAGGACGACAACAAATATTTACACCTAGGGGTGGGGGGGAACGGAGGAGAAAAACAGACCAGCCTGGTGTTTAGTTTACTGCCACAAAAGGTTTTAAAGGTACTAGAGAAACAGACCACCCTTGACCAAACCACCAAAGGCCTCCGTGGAAAAGTAATGTGCAAATTCGGACTTATCTAACTCACGGCTAGCTTTGAACATTAAAAAAAAAAAAACTGTGGAAAACAGGCGTGCAGTCGACCTACCCATGACAATGGATAACTATCTTCCACAAAGCCAAAGCAAACAATACCAGAAATATGGTGGGGGAGGGGTAAGGGAATGATGCCCATCTCCAAAAAAAAATCCCGCAGAGGTAAAAGAGAGACAGAATGACAACTCGAGCTTGCTTCACCTGTATAAACGGCTCTAACCAATTTCTTCATTAATGCCGACAAATGGGCTCGGTCCGGTCCTGGAGGGCCAACCTTTCGGAAACATCAGCAAGAGATTTGAGATTGCATTTGATGAGTGCTTCTACAAAGTAGCAAGTTTCATCCCTGGTGTTGCCATCGGGCACATCCACAACGAAGGATTCAATCACCAACGCCCCTGGTCTCCCATCTATGACCTCTGGGTGAACTGTGAGGACCGAAGAATAGTTCTGTACAAAAAAACAACTTACCATGATTAGACCCCCTTCGGTTCCTTCCAAAATCTCCAACCCTTTATTCGTTCTACTGCACAAGCAGAAGCAATGATAGCAAATGCATCCGATTGGGAGAAGGCCAATAAATGGAAATCCCACCCCACAATTGGTAAGCAGCAATCCACAAGTAACAAAACCATAATAAAAATTATAGCAAAGAAGATCAGATCAAGCCAAGCCTCTTGTCCTTATCAAACATCACATAACTAGCAGATTCCATATAGATAACAATCAACAACAACATGAATCATGAATCCTATATATCAAAGAATCCATCTTTAATTTTACCCAATTTTTGACATAAAAAAAATGCCTGGATATAAAAACATGCAATCAGTCGAATCGATTAAGTGACAAATTTCTGGAGGAAGAAACAGACACTTAGACGGTGGTCGCCGCCGACAATCTTTATGCTAAGAATGTGCTGGTTGTCGTCGAGGAGCTCGAGCCGCTCGGTGCTGGTGGTAGCGGGTAGACCCGTCTTCACATTCACCTGCCGGACACTGCCGATGTCGAGGCCACCTTGCACCTCGCACCGGCTCACGAAGGGCTTGTACTTCTGCGGCTGGTCGAACCTCCTCGCCAGACTCCAGACCTGCACAACCACAGGCCACCGAAAACCCGCCGTCAGAAACCGAGAAAACGGCAACTTTGGCGCCGGAACCGATCGGGGAGGGGAGCGCCATCTCGTACCAGTGGGACGGGGGCCCTGATGTGCTTGACGAGGGTGGAGGAGCACTGGTGCTCGCCGACCTCGTGCCGGTGGTGCCGCCGAATGTACTCCGCCTCCATCCTCCCCGCCTCGCCGCCTCCCTCCCTCACCATCATCACCGCCGCCGCCGATCGGAGGTGGCGCCGCCTACTCCGCCGCCGGTAGCGATTGTTTGCTGGGCTTGGGGGCGTTTTATCGGGTTCGGTGTTGGGGAAATGGCGCCCGAGTTCCGTTTTTTACGATGATGCCACTACGACCGGTGATGGAAAGTCCACTCCTTTCTTGTCGGTTTCGGCGATTGAACGCTAATTGTGGATTAAAAAATGGTTAAGGGATAATCGGTGATAATATCGTGATTTGACCAGCGAAAAATCAATGTCATTCGATTAAAATATAGGCAAATTTACCCTTTGTTTTTTCAAAATTCAAAACAAAAAATATTTGTTAGGCAGAAGGCCATAATATATTAAGTATTAGTTGGAGTACAATAGAATAAGCATCCATCTTTATTCAATAATGTTTTCACTACTTATCAAGTTTAAAGTTGTAAATATTTATATTTTAGTCTTTTTAAAAAAATCAAAATCATTTCAATATTTTTATTGAGTCAACAATTTTCATTTTAAAATATTTTCTATACAACTAGAAAATATAGTATATTATAAAAACGACATAAGTTCATAATAATATATATTTATTCAGTAAATATAATCAAGTAAAAGTCAAGTGCACAAACTCAAAATGTTTTTTTTGTTGAAACTTTGCACACAAATTATTGGTCTATTAATTTTAAGTTGAATATAGTCAAATCTTAGGGTTGTATGAAGTAATCAAATAACCAAATACGAATTTAAATTAAATCAAATATATTTAATAAGGGCGTTTGTAAATTGGACAAAATTAATAATTGCATATTTTATTACTTTTGCTTCAGTTGAAACCGAGAATAAACCCTTGATTTCATAAATTTTTGCTTCCACCTTAAATTGTGAGGTCAATTATAATTTGCTAATCATTATTATAATTTATAAATAAAGTATCTATTTAATTTAAATAGGGGATCAAATAAATACATGATTGGACCGCCCACGAGGTCGGCAGGTAGGCACGGTCATCCAGGAGGCCGACGCAAAAATCTGCCTCGCTTCAACCGCCTTGACGGTACTGCCCAATCCGCGTCCGTGGCAATCCCGTTATTCTATCGAGATATGGGCCGCCTTCGATTTGTTTATTACATTCCATGGATAGTGGAGAGGGGAATTCATTTTCTCGGTTCCTGCCAACATGGAATCCCTCGTTAGTCAGATCATGGAATGCCGTGTTCAAGTTTTCTCCCTAGATCATGAAGGGGGGGAGGGGGACGCTTCCTCTTCACAGTCGCAGCTTTGTCATACAGCAAAAGCTGAATGCAAATAAGCATAAGCATGCGATTTGTAGCCAATTAATGTGAAGAATTAAAGGTTTTGTTTGAGTGGGATACACGACTTCATCTCTCCAAGTGATGCTGAATGCATATCTATCTTGACGCCATATATGTATATATATATATATATACAACGAATCAAACATAATAGCAAGAACAATCGACGATTCCACCAAAGCTGGCAAGCCTCTTAAGTAATCGACATTTTTCTTCGATTACTTGTTAGACTATTTTCAATAACATGTAAGTGTACACGGTCGAAACAAGTATTATAATGATAAATTAGAATATCGTTCCTATATAGAGATAAATTTCCTTAAATTAATTAAAAAAAATAAAATCAAGAACAAAACAGAAATAATTGACTTAACGAAATCTAAATAATGACTTAAATAAAAAGTGGAGTTAAAATTATAAAACTCTTCTAGAGTTGAATTTCCCTTAACATAAATTTAATCTTCATTAAATCTTCCTTTTATCTTTTATTCCCTCAATTATATAATATGATGGCTCCTGCTCTTTTCATGCTTCTATTATTTTGCCTCAATTTCTACTTCCCGGTGATAATTGATTAATCAACAAAATAATCGCATACAGTGTTGTGTATCTTCCGACCACAACGACAAACAAGTCAAAAGATTCGTCATATGATGAATTATCAATGAATAATCTGATTAATTTCTCCCGAAATCTAATTAAACCTCATGATCTAAAAAATAGGATCTAAAAAATAGGTGATCAATCTATTCTTAGTTTAGCATTTAGAACATGATAATTCAAATGATCTGATTGAATAAAAGAATAAGAGCTTGAAATGAAATCAATTAAGCATATATAATAAAATATTAATTAACTAAAAAATAAAGTAAAATATTACTTAATTAATAATGTTTATACCCGGGAAATATAAAATCATATTAAAAACATAGGGAAATATTATATATTTTAAACACTTAACATACATCCCTGTTAATTAGTATAATTAACTATTGACGATTGTCCGATGTATGTAATGCAAACATAATCAAAATTAATCTGTTTATAACTTACATCAAAGCTTAGGGGTGCCCGATGGGCCACTCTCCACAAAACCAAACTTGACCAAACCCTAATACTTCGGATTGGATTTAAAAAATTGGGCACCACCTTTAAAATGGTCAGGTTTGGTTTCAGGTGCTTGATAACGGGTACCCGGAATGGACCAATGATATAAAATATCAAAAAAATTATTTGTAATAGTTTGTTATAGAAATATATGTGTTTATATATAAAATTAATATTTTTTCATTTTGATTTTTTTTTGTATTAGACTGATTTATCTCTTTATTTTTGTAAGATAATTATTTCTAATTTATTTTTTAATATTTTCATCTAAATATTTTTTTATAGTATAATCGAATTTTAAATGGTCATGTTGGGGTTTGCTAAATGAAAAATAATTGGGTTTGGGTTTGAACAATACAAATTTAAAGAAAATTATCATAAACAATCATACTTTTGTTTTAGATTACAAATGTTCAAAAATTTAATTTTTTTATCAGATATGGCCAAATCTCCAATTTTTATTTCACATATTGCAAATTCATATAATTTAAACATATTTGACTCATAAGTTTTAGTTTATTAACATAAATACCCCTAATTTAACTTCAAATTATCTTAAACATATTTTATTATATTCCATATGATGAATGACATTTTATTTTTTTAATAATTTTCTTTAGAATAAATATATTAGATTAAACAATAGTTTTGATTTCTAATAAAATATGACAACTTCAAGTTCTAATATATATATATATATATATATATATATATATATATATATATATATATATATATATATGTTGGGTGTTTACAATTAGAACTTGAAGTTGTCATATTTTATTAGAAATCAAAACTATTGTTTAATCTAATATATTTAATCTAAAGAAAATTATTTAAACACCCAATATATATATATATATATATATATATATATATCTTTAAAATTTTGATTGTTCAAATTAAATTAAAAAAAGCTAAAAATAATACCATTTACTTTTTAACTCATCAATAATACAATTTTAAAGCCCATTCATTATTTATTGCCCTATTTTTTTATCTTTATTTATGAAGTTAGTAGAGATTATAATTTTTATCTATTATCTATATATCTTGTTCTTAATAAAGATAAGTTTTTTATGGGTATTTTTTGCCATCGATTGCAATGAAAATTTTAAAATTGTCTATGTCTGATATAAGTTTGAAATTTTGACTATTTTTTTAAAAAAAATGACATCCAGATGTTTATGATATTTTCCCAAAATTATTTTTAAACGGGAAAGGTCAGATTTGGTATATAAGTTTAAAATAATTATCAAGTTTGGTTTAAATAATATGCTATCGATCACCACCGCTATAAAAGCTTGATGTAGTAGCCGGCCACTAAAACATCATATTAATTACCTGCCGGTGGTTGAGTTTGGATTTTGTATCATCGATTGATTAATTAATTAATTTATATATGATTAGTTTATGATTCATGACCAATAGATAAGATTTTGTACCGCAATTACTTTTTTAGCTACTGATGAACGTTTGTACCACTCTACCAGATGTCAAGCCATGAAAGGAGCAACAATTCTCATAATCCATATCGGCCATGAAAAGCTTTCTTCGATCACTCCATGACCGTTCGAGTCAATCTTTCATTATACGTTTATTTTACGCCGCATAACATTATATTTATGTATATATATCCTAGATAGCTAGTGTCAATACGATGACAAATAATGTACGCAATACTTTGTCCTCAAACACTTTTTTGCACCTTTAATAGTTGCTTAACTTAGTGATAAAGTTCATAATTACGTTATTATTTTGGCGCTCGTCGTACTGTCATGATCCATTTAATTCCACAAATCACGCAATGAAGAAGAAAAAATCTGTTAGCTAGAACTTAGAACTATTGCCACACTTCAATGGACTTAATTAACAAGACCGAGACTCTAGTTGATGTCACTCCAGAGAAGACATTCCGCGACCAAAGTGAGCTTCAACATGCTACTTCTGCACTATATGTCAATGACCAATTATTGGAGTCATATTACGTATGGTACTAGAACTATGTGTAACCAATAATTATGTAATATATGAATCATTGAGTCTGTAAATTGACTAGCCAAGTCCTGCCTAGGATTGACAACAAAATTAACAAATTATTTCTATCTGATATCCTTAATTTGTTAAAAAAAACATTAACCCAAAAGTGAAAATGCTCCAACTTTCATTACTTTTCTCTCCTACGTACGTACATGAAACAACTTCCATTCTTTGCGTTACTAATTTCTACAATGTTCAGGCAGATTTCAGTTGTTGTACCGATATCACCATTGTTCAACAAATCATGACCAGCTAACAATTTTTTTAGGAAGTGACAACTAATATTGAAGTCCTGTATTTTAAAGGTACTTCCGATTCCGTGTACAAGTTTATATTTAGAGGAAATTATTGTTTTAACATTGTGTTTAGTACTATAAATTATTGCGGAGATATTGAAATGTCATTTCATTGGAAGAAAGATTTTGTCCAGTTTAGCCTAATTAGTACTTTCCACGGGCCGGTGGCTACAATTTCAAACGTCAACTTTTTCTACTTGATCTGCGGTGTTGCATGCATTAGCGTACGTATATAAGTACTTGGGGTGTTTACTCTGAAATCAGAAAATTGACTTCTCATTTAGCAGTAGTTAGGATGGTATTTATGGATACATTGACCGCCACATATCTTTCTAGATGATCATGTAAATCAATATATAACAACGTTACAAACCATGCATATTAAATTGCTTTGGTTCCAAGTCCAAATGATCATTAATACTAATGTTGAATTAGCAAACTGTGGTTAAAGCAGGGAGACAATATTGTTAGGAAATAAGTAAGGTAAATACATGGTACTCTCTTTGCTAGTTCTTTAATTATAATTCCCGAAGCAAAATTATCGCATTGCTAGCATGGATTCTAGCCAATCAAACAATTGGACTGCTAGCTGTTAACTCTTTTTAGCTCTGTGTGGTCAATCTTTTCCCACTAATGTTTACAGTAAGATTTGCCCATGCTCACGGCGCTTTCTTTGTTTCAACATGCATGGAATGTTAGGTGGTGCAAGTTTGCTGCTGTAACTTGTGGTGCAGATCTGCAAAATGTGCGTCAAATTCATGCAAATCCACTCACCTCAGTAAACGTTTGTAAACATGGACGGATTTTGGACAATGAGACTCAAGGATGGACATGGAGACGGTGTATATTTTTTACTTGTGGTGTTGAGTGGATGGCACTTTTGATGATAATGTGCATGGAAGGCTCAAGTGGCAGCTGGGATCCATTAGCTTAAAAAAGTCCTCGGGTTCGGATATATGCGTGTTATAGGCGCATACTTCGAGGCAGTTCCATAATTTCATTTTGTCCATCCATAGAAGCACTCATTGCAGATTGGAAGTTCTGTTTCTCGCAAGTTTTGTGAATCGTCTGGAATGTGAAAACAGATGAATAAGGTATATTTAGCAAGAGATTGTTCTCCCACCAGGGTTCGAATCAAGGGAACTTGTTTAGTCATTAGGTACAAAGTCAATCTTATCTTTATGAACTGTCTGACCATAGCAATATTCTATCAAGCATTGCTAATGTCACACAGTAGTGCTACGTACTCTGGTAGGGCCTAAATTTTTACATACTCAAATGAATTCTACAAAAACAAGGAAGCATAGTTGTCCAAAGTACAAATCTCTCCGGATTTTAAGACGAACGTATACAAACGAACAAGGAATCATACCCACACTCTTCATACTCCGGTAACAATCTCTTTATTGGCAAGCCTCTCGGGGCTCCCTTCGTACACCAACGTGTAGGGAGACACCCCAAACAGCGGCCAAAAATGGTGCAACTGCTCGCTCCTTGGCCTTCTCATTCTCTTGGCTTGGCTGCGCACCAGAGCGTTGATGGCCTTCAAGTAGTTGCTCGAATCGTGGTCTCTCAAGATTGTTCCTTCCGACCCATAAGCCGATAGATCGCTCAACGTCACCAATGGGTGTGGGGAGTTGAGGAAGGCCCTTAAAGCCCCCATGGGAGAATCACCCCTGTGCTTGTCCATGGCGTAGAGAGCCGCACCCGGCGCAAGCAGAGGATGTGATGGAGATGCAGACTCGTCTGGCTGCAAAATGTACAGCTGACCCATTGGAGCATACAACAGTTTCTGCATAATGTAGCAGGTATTGTATAAAACATGAATCAAACTGTGGTCGTTAAGATAGGAATTAAGTGAAGTGCGTAGTTAATTGGTTTAAACAAAGAACAAAGCTCACATTCTTGTTAAGGCAGGGGTGGGATTTGAATGCCCCACTTAGGCGTTTGAGGACTTGAGCCAAACGATTGGGATAGTCACACGAGAAGGCTCTAGGAACAATGTCCCTGTGCATCATGACGGAGTAGACGTGATCTTCCGGCATCCCCAGCTGGCGGAGGATCTCTTGCCCGCCGCAGAAGACCGACGGTGATCCGAAGGTCACCACCGGCAGCAATGTGGACGGCTTAATCTCCTTCCTTGCCAGAAGCATTAGGCTTATAAGAAGAGATAGGCTTCCTCCTAGTGAATGGCCAGTAAAACGGAGCTTGGCTTCGTCTCCGTACTTGTCTAGGTGATCTTGGATCTCCGGCAAGAACTGCTCATAAATTCCCTTTGCAGCTTCATATATCCCCCTGTGAACCAGCACCCCCGTCCCCTGCAGGTAATTAGCAACCCTAATTATCAAATGGGAATTCACTAAAGCTCCAATCAATTGAGTTACATTGAAAGGTGATAAATTATGATATCAAATCATTGTCAAATGGTTAGCCACAATATTTTGTTGTTGTTGTTGTTGAGATGTTCATTGCTACAACTACAAAAATCGTAACATAAATAAAACTTTTACTTCCTATATAATGTAAGATGATGAAAGTTTTATTATTACCTCAAATTGGGTAGGTTCAAAGAAGAGATTTGCCTGCCATGAGGCTAGTGAATCTGATCCCTGCCATATCACAAAACATGCGAACAAATGTTAGCATGGCACACCTAACATAATTGAACGAAGAACACATCAATGGACAACCCCAAGAATCAATTTATATCATTGCTATCATATATTTAATGTCATGCATTATACTCAAACCGATTCATATACCAACCGATCATATAATATTACCTGGATAACGAAGCAGCGAGTGAAGCTGCTCGGATCGTCGCACACAAACCATTCACAAGGGGAAGAATGCGGCGACCGGAGGTCCATGGCAGCCTCCATCTTTGCCTCCTCCTCCGCCGCCACCACCGCCGTCATTGTTGTTGTCGCCACTTGAGCTGCCATCCCCGACTTGTAAACCCTGGACGGCAAGCTGAGGTCCAGTCCCCCTCTCCACATATTTCACCTTTAGCAGCTAAGGATAGTAGCTCCTTGGTCCTTGCATGGACGAAGGAGGCTGCCGATGCCGCGATCTCGTAGGCGCGCCGCCGTTGTTTGGCAATACCTGAGGTTGGCAAAGTGGGTACACGGACGGAGTCGCGATCAAAAACCGATACAGTTGCCGCCGCCGCCGTCTCTTCTTTGTGCACAGAAGATGTAACAAAGACTAGCTCATGGTGTTCCCATAGATCTTCTTCCTACAATTCCCATCGAGTAACAAACAAGAACCAGTTAATTGCACGATCCAAATCTCGTTAAAATACAAGAAATTGAGCATGGATGTACTCACTTTGATCTTGGGGATGACATAGGCAATGCGGCAGAGAAAGGCCAGGCGCGAGAAGAGCCGCATCCTTGCCCAAGAGACAGGGACGAGGTACCGAGAGAAGCTTGCTCGGTCGAACTCCGCCGCCTCCTCTTCCTCGTAGCTCACCTCACACAACATTTCCTCCTCACCCGAATCATCTTCCTCTTCCCTCTGCCTCCTCCCCTTCCACAACACCCCCAGCTCCAAAAGCCGCTCCATCCAATTACCCTTCTTCCTCACCACGTCCACCTCCTCCGACTCGACCGAAGCCGGCACCAATGTGGGTATCCCAAAGGAGAAGGGGAAGATGCCGGAAGACTTCGCTTTCTCCTTCACCTCGGCTTTTCCTTCCTTCACAGAGCAGGTGATCATAAGGTGCGTCTCGGACCGCGACCTCCTCATGGCCGCCCTGATGTCCCTCACATCAGGCGCCGACCGGCACCTCCTCATCCCAAACACGTCCTTCCCTGCCGCCGCAGCCGCGGACCCACCTCCCGGAAGAGCCATCACCTGCGTGCAAGCCATGCCCCCTCCACCTCCACTCCCTCTTTCTCTGTGGTTGTCAGCTGGTTAATAATAAGAAATGGAGGAGAGAGGTGATGACTTTGGGAAGACGGCGGCTGTGGCAGTAGGAGACGTGGTTGGGCGAGCGTGCTCTTAGAAGCAACCAAACGAACAACGCAAATCGGTCCTTATATTTGGCAAGCAGGCTTCTCTTGGGGAGTCCGGTGTTTCCTAAGGGCTCGGAGCTTGTCCTGTGTTGAAGAATGTTACCAAAAGACATTGATACGTCAATCGGTCTTAATTATGTTTCGCCCTGCAACCGTCCAAATTGAATACTCTTAATCTTACAAAGTATATATATGTGCTTAAAACATATATATATATATATATATATACATTTATTCCAGAGAACTAATTTATTTATTTGACACATAATGCTCAATATTTTGAATGAGAAACATACCAAGTTCAATCGGCCCTTCATTTCCTGATTGATTTCAATTAATGGTATCGCATGTTTGTCTGATTGAACAAAAAATTAAGAACCTGTGAGATTTGATTATGTTCATTATTTTATCTAAATCATTCTTATTTAAGGCATATACTTGAAATAGGGGCTGAAATATAAATCTGATATTATGTTATTATTATTGTCCTACGTCCATGAAGGAACTAATTATGTTTCATCTAGTCGTGTATACCAAGGAGGGCTAGAACAAGAACACAAGAACAAGAACAGATAAATTAAGACGGTCTTCTTGATCCTAATTAGCAAAAAGACTCGAGACTCAAGACCACACTTATAGCTTGATTCAAATCAAACTTCACAACTTGACAGGCTAAACCCCACAAAAGCATTTATCACAAGTTAAACAAAGCATGCTTTAGTCCAAGCATGTAGCAAGAGTCCAACCAACCTTCCCTCTCCCTTACCGATTTGGCGATTTCTTGTCTTGGGATTTCACGTAATGGAGAGATTAATACCCATTCAAACAGGCTTTTGTAAAAGCTAAAAAACTAATTACTTAGAAAGAAAAAAATAAATTTAAACAGTCCTCCACATAGGAACCAAAGGGAATATATGGCAAGACGCGCTAAGTGGTAGTAAGAGGAACGATGCAATGGAAGAAAGTGACCAAGGAACAGAGATTTGGGTAGTAAGCAGATGAGGTAGCAGCGGTCAGCAGTCTTGGCGCCGGGTCTTTGCAAATGTGGGAGGCGATGAAAACAAGGAAGACGTTCTTGTTTCTATGTCCTTGTTTTTATGGGAGGGTTGGTTTGATAATTAAGAACAGAGGGCCAAAGCAGAGAGCTTTGGTTCATTTTTTTATTGGCAACAAGAAATGAACATGGTTAATTGCAATCTAACTTATTGTGTCCAATTAGAACAAGGAAAAAAGTTGTTGGAAGTTTGAAACTCAGTATATCCTTTCTTACTGCTTGAAAATGCGACAAAAGAAGACACTTATGTTGGCAGGTTCTGAATAACAAGCGATTAGAACTAAGTGAGGTTGGTTCTCAAAAGAATGAATTAGAGAACAAAATATACACTATTGCAAAAAAACAAAAGTTGGCAAGAAATAGAGAAAAAAATGTTGAGCAGGAATGTACATGCATGTTGTTAAGACTCAAGTAATTGAACCATTAAACTATGTGTAGACCAGACTGATCCCACCATCACCATCAGTTGGTGCCGGTTATTTGATCTGGTCTGTGGCCACCCATAAAAGGCAATCAGTATAAGTAGGCAAAGCCATCAAACACGATGCACATTATTTCCAGAAATCAAGCTATTCTATTCGGCGTTCCTCTTTAAAAAAGGGCAACAGGCCAACAGAAAAAATCAGGGTTATTGAACACTTACATGCAAGAATTACACCATCACTGAGCAAGTAATGCTCCTCTTCTTACACAAGCAGAATTTGGTTTTAGATCAAAAGAGAATAGATCAGAAGAGAGGACGCTTAGAAGGGAAGAAGGGGAGGAAGATGAGAAGGAATCGCAGCACGTGGGTGGCTGGGTACTTATATATACTCAGTAGGGAATGATCAAAGGCATAATAAAGCAATTTGAGAGAGCAGTTTGGATCTGAAAGATCATTGTCCATAACTGGTCGTCTAGTTTCATTTATTAATAAGGAAATGGAAATGTTTACTGGATCGAATAAGCAAGCTCAGATTGTTTTTTGTTTTAATTGATAACATATTCGATATTTGTATCTGTCATGGTTGGTATTCGCTGGGGTGAGGGCATGGCACTTGTAACGCTGCATGGGGAAGAAGAAGCGACCTACTGTTCCAACCGTCTCACCTCTCTGCGGTTCTTCAGACCTTTGCACTCATTGTAAACCAAGGGTATCTCGAGTCAAACATTATTATATTCGTATTTAGTTTATCATTAAACTAATCGATTCAGGCTTAGTTCGATTTGAGCAACTAATTAAAAATTCATTCTTCCGTTTCTAGCTTAATTCAGATATAATTTAATAAAAATTTTAATCAAGCCTAATCAAAGTCAAGTCAGATAAAAAATTTTATACTTTTCTTCTATTTTTTAAAATATTTATAGTAATATCTGTTTAGCATCTACCAACGAGCTGAACTCCAGGAATTCATCTCGATCACTGCGTTTGTGCACTGTGATTATTATTAACAAACACAAACTCCGAACGGCACTTCAAGAAAAAGAAGAAGAAAAAGCAGAAGAAAGATTTACGATGGTGTTCGGATATTGAATCATGAATCACACACAGTTGTGAGTTTAGAACTTTGATACAAAAAAAGAGGGCAGTTTTAATGGCGGGGTTTAGGTGGTGGGCAGGACCTTCTTGACGATCTCGTCGCTAAGAGCGGCGATCTGGGAGTCGAGGGCTTTGATGGTGTCCTCCTTTTGCTTCTCCAAGCTCTGCAGCGCTTCCTGCAGCTCCGCCTCCACCTTCCTCCTCCCCTCGGTCAGCTTCTTCTCCAGCTCTGCCGTCGTCTCCTTCTTCATCTGGTTCAGCGCCGACGATATCTCCGCCCTCGCCGCCTTCATCACCGCCGCCGCCTGCTCCTCCAGCTGCTTCACCTCCGACGACGTGTCCTTCACGTCCGACAGGCTCGCTCGGATGGCGGCGTCCCGCTGGTCCATGAACTTCCCCAGCGGCGTGAAGTAGATCTTGTCCAGCGCCACCATGAGCAGCAAGAACTCCAGGGCGATGGCCGGCAGCGTCAGGTTGAAGTCGAACAGCGCCGCCTTCTCTATCTCCGACGCCATCGACGGCGCCGCCGCGAGCAGCACGGCCGCGGCCGACGCAGCCGGCGTGCAAAGTCCGGCGACGAGCTTGGGGAGATTCTGACAGCGGATCATGGCCAGGTGGTGGCTGTACTGTTGTCTTTTGAGTGGGTAATTGGTAACGGGAGAGGAGAGGGACGGTGGGAGGGTCTTGATGTTGGAGGAGGCCATGAGAATGTTGGCCATGGCGGATAAGGTTAATTAACAAAGGGACTTGCACTGTTTGCACTCCAACCCTGTTTTTTCTTGAGCTTCTTCTTTTCTTTTTCTTCGCTTGTAGTGACGGAGGGGGAAGGAATGATGATGATGCTATCTTCTCCCGACCTCTGGTTCTGGTTTGTTATCATCACTTTTGGTGGCTGTGAATGTGAGGCTGTTCTTGTTTGAGGTTTCTTGGTATATGTTACTTTTTTCTTTTATCTGGTCATTCATATAATGTTGGATCTTTTCGACATACATTATTATTATTATCTATGCCATAGATTGTTTTCAAAAAATAACGTTAAATTTGTTGAGTTTTCCATTATTATTTTTATATAATGAACAAGGTCATCTCTATAATTTTTATTTTATTTATTTAACTTAAACCGGTTAATAAATCAATAAATCGGATAATTAATTAGAGCATCAGGCCACTCAGGTAGCATTCATTGTGTTCATAATTTATATTTTTTATTAAAGTAAAATTATATTTCGAATTTAAATTTAAATATTAAATTATTATAATTTATTTTAAATAAAAAATTAAAATCTATCTCTTCTAACATATACTCGTGTATTTTAAAAAAGCATTTACCATTGATCCCTCTCGGTAAAATTATAACTTTTTTGGTGCAATCTTAACTGATCAATAAAAAATAAAATATGAAGGTAGCTTGGCAAAAATGTTAACCGGCATTAAGACATGGGCAGTGACGAGGATAGCCCATTTTGATGAGGATTCAGAAAACACTACGTGTTGAAGCCCATCACCATACAACGCTTGTAAGACCCAGCAAACCCAAAGAAAGATCAAATAAATCTGCACCGGAACTCGCTTGATTCATCAATTGAAGCCAGAGTCTCTGCAGCCTTTATTTACTGCTGGTGATGAAAGCTTCCATCCATCAAAGGCGCGTATTGCTTAAAGATCAGTACTACGAGTAGGGTTTTTGTTTGGTGACTTATAACTACCATGATAATTGCGAGATTAGACGGGCAAAGATTTGGTTGCCTTGTATATTCTGCTCATTTGTAAATGCCACATCTCACCATTTTATGTTAATGACTTCTTCGTTAGCTCGAAGGGGATAATAAAACGTTGATCCCATTCGTTCAGCGTTTTCGTTTATAATCAATTAAAATTAATCCGGAGATTGGAACCCCGTTCGGAGCGCAGATTAGAAATAGATATTTAGTAGCAGAGGTGAGATGAAGTAGAAGGGATTGAATCGAGAGCGCAATTCCCAACAAGGCAACAAGCAACCGCCAGGCATCACCAGTAATAAAAAAACCCTTACAGGCTGCAGCTGCAATACGTGATTTGCATTAATCCATCTCAACTCCTCAACCATGAACCAATTAAGATGATCATCAAAAAAACAACCTACAATATTCCATTGTTGAAGAGTTTACACAAAAAAAAAAAAAGTTGCATAAGAATTAGGCTAAAAAGCAAGATGACCCAAGATAACTAACTAGCTAGAACTTCCCATATAAGCTCCGGATCAAAAGATGGCATCCTAGCAAGATGGTAGTCCTCCATCTCCACGCCGGCCATGGCCACCTCCCACTCAGTTGACACAGAGGAGGACGGCGAGAGCGAGTACTCCCCTTGCAAAGCCCAGCAGTACTCTTGCTCTCCTCCTACAACCTCCACCACCTCTCTGCTCCTCACCTTCTCCTCAACACTGCTAGAGCTGGTACTTGTAGCAGAGGTCGTAGTTGCGTTGGTGTCAAGAGATGGTGTAGAAGGTGGCGGCGAAGGTGCTGGCTTTTGCTCTTGTTCTCCTTCTTGAGACGCTGCCGCAGGGCCGTGATCTTGGCGTCGACGGCGGACCACACGGCGGCAAGCCTCGCATTGCCGGCTTCGCCGGCGGCTGCGAGGTCGGGGAAGTTGAGGCGGGCGTACTCGCCGCGGAGCTTGAGGGCCGCCCGGTCGTAGGCGTGGGCCGCCGCCTCCGCCGTGTCGTAGGTGCCGAGCCACACCCGCATTCTGTTCTGCGGCAGCCGTATCTCCGCCACCCACTTCCCCCAGTGCCTCTGCCTCACTCCTCTGTACATCCTCCTCTTGCCGGCGCCGGCGCGGGCGACGGTGGCAACGGAAAACTCCCGGCGAGCTCCCTGGCAGAACTTGTGGAGGAGGTCTCGGTGGTGGAAGTATACAGAGGAGCCGAGCGGCTGCAGCATGGGGGAGGTGGGTTGGAGGGAAGCGGTCGAAGATGACGTCCATGGCTTTTGCTCCGCCGGGGGTAGTGAGTATCTGGGACAAGGAAGAACGGAGGTTCGCGTCGAAGGCGAAGTCTGGTTCGTTGGCCGCCATGATTGATTCAGATTACGAGCTCTTCTACTACTACTACCACTCTCTTCTAACAAGAACAGAGGATTAAGATAGAAACCATGCAAAACAAATAGGATAGTTGGGCATGTAAAGAAAGAGGTTTGGAGTAACTGGTCTCTAACAAAATCTAATGGTGATTGACAAAGAAGAAGAAGAAGCAGTTGGCGATGGAATGGGACGAAGAGATGAAATGGGAGTGAAATGAGAGATGGAGAGGATCTGTTTCTCACCATTGAGTGGTCAGTGGAGGGAGAAGCTTTATGCATTTATAGATGTTGTAGATGCTGTTGTTTACTACTTTTTCCCTCGCCTTTCGAAACTGCCCTCTTCTTTTCAATTATGTGTACTAATTAATTAATCTATCCATTTTTACGTTCTTTTTAAAAAAAAGCTTTTTACTAGTATTTGTCACTCTATTTTATATATATATATATATATATATATACTTTATTAACGAGAAAGATTCTTATATGATGCCTACTTCTCTTGTTTCCTATTTCTTCTAACCAAACAGCGTATAAGATGATAAAACCATCGAATACCCATCTAATGGTCATGGGTAATAAATACTCTGAAAAAAAAACCCCTAGCCCTAACAACCATCCTTGTTCCATACCCGTCTATCCTTGCCCCCTTCCGATCTACTATTGCTTCACTACCTCTTCTAAGCCATCGCCAGCAACCTCCCCATCGATAACAGAGTTCTCCTCTCTTCCCCTCTTATACCCTTCATCCAAAAGCTAAAGACGGGCCCCCGCCATCATCCACCCCCCCCCGCTCCTCTCCAATTTGTCGCCAATGACCTCTTTGCCTCCAGCAACCTCTCCTCTCCTATCTCCCATCAACCCCTTTATCTTAATATTCTCCGGCCTTTCTTGAAAATATTCAGCATCACATGCCATCTCGTTGAACTCTTCATTTAGGCTAATACTATGATGGCAGAGGCATGGCGACGGTTAAGGAGGTGCAGACTCTTGTTGTTGTGCCTCTTGAAGGAGAAGCATTTGAGAATGTATGCAAGTGTACATTTGACTTCCACATTTTTATCTTTGTCAAATATATTCAATGTTCTTGCTAAAGATCCACTTCTTATGAATAAACTGATTTTCTCATAAATTTACAAAAAAAATTATTCTTTTGAGTATTGCTGATTTTGGAAAGGCTATAAACAAGTATGCTTAATGTTATGCAATATCTTTTTTAATGTGCTTGACTTAACGCCACTATTTTGTATGATGATTTATTGTCAAAGTACTATCGAATTATATTTTGCATTATTATGATCATTTTAGATGATTCATAATTATTTTTGCACAATTTTACATTATTGAAGAATGGAAAAGGATGAGAGTAAAAAAGATGATAATGGAGAATTAGTGCAGTGTATTGCAACCTTTTTATTCCATTGTAGAAGAAGAATTCAAATCATAGGATGGAATGTAATTTAATTCTTTGAAGGATGCATTTGACTTCTTCACTAGCTATTCAGTGAAGGAGGGTTTGAAGTGTGCAAACAAAGTACAAATTTTTATAAGATAACAAAAGAACTATGCTCCCAAGTATTTGTGTGTTTTGAATAATATAGATTCCATAGTAAAAAAAAAGGTAAAATTAGTTATGGTATGAATATGGGCATTAGAAAAAGAAAGAAAAAAGAACACCATGAAAGAAAAAAGACAAATTCTCTTATAACTCGAGAAGATTGCCAAACATATATCAAAGTAAATAAGAATAAAGTGGCATGTGGATGGTCGTGACTTTTGAAGGAGAACATAGTCATGTAGTCCTTATACCATCAAAAGCTTATCTTATTATGTCATATAGGCAGGTTACACATGTGCACTGTAATTTGATTGACACATTTTCAGAGGCTAACTTAAACCTTTTCAGTTATATTATGGGTTAACACTTGAAACATGAGAGGTTGAAAACATTAGATGCACTTAAATAGACATTAGAAATGTCCAAACGAGAAATAGGGAGGAGAAGAAGAAAATTTATGTTCAATTATTAATTGAACATTTTGATGAAATGAAAAAAATGAATGACTTATTTTTTATTACTATAAAATTGATGATGATGGTAGATTTAAGAATTGTTTTTGAGTTGATGGAATTTCTAAAAAAACTACCATTATTTCGCAGATGTATTGGTATCTAATATTACATATGATACAAATAAATATTCTCATGTTTTTGCACCATTCATTGGAGCAAATTATTATAAGCAAACCATTACCTTTGGATTTGTGCTCTTATGCAATGAGAAGACTGAGAAATTTACGTGGCTTTTGAAACTTTTTTGAAATGTATAGATGGGAAACACTTAAGGGCCACCATTATTGATAAATGTCCTACCATAGAAAAAGTAATTCCAATAACATTTTTGAGAACTTATCATCGTTTTTGTATTTGGCATATCCTAAAAAGAAAGCTAAAAAGTTAGGTGCACCAGCCCATATGAAGGAGTTTTATGCACCATTTCATAAATATATATACGATGCACATGAAGAACATGATTTTGAACTTCAATGGGATGAAATATTGAAAGTAAATAGGTTGGAGAAAAACATGTGGTTAAATTCAATATATAAGAGTGCTAGTGTATAGCAAATATATATTCTTGGCTAGTATTAGAAGTTCTCATTGGAGTAAATCACAAAATATGTTTTATTCAAAGTATGATAATAAAAAAATAGTTTTATTGATTTTATACATAGATTTAAGAGAGCTATTAAAAAACAAAAATTGAATGAAACAAAAAACCTTATGAAAATAAATACAAAAGACTTAAATTGGTGACTCCCTTTCATATGGAAATTACGATGGCAAAGGTAGATGCTCGCAAGATTTTCTATGCGTTTTAAGACGAACTACAACTTAGTTTGGTTTGTTACTCTTCATATAATGAAGTAGATAGAGAATTGAAATTTATGATGTTACATGCCCTCTAAATGACAATGCATTTATTATTGTGTTGCCTATAATGTAGTTAAAATTAAATTTACACACAATTGTAAGCTTTTGGAGAGAGAGTATTGTATGAAGATATTTACTTTATATAAGAAGAATGAATGAAAGTGATATTTTGCCTGAACTCTACGTTTACAAAGGTGGACACTTGAGATAGCAAAAGAAGTCCTTTTGGATAGTGATGGAGCTATTATCTTAATTGCAACAAATCTTCAATATCTCATAGGGGAGAGTTGCACTCCATATTTTATCGATTGGCAACAAAGACATTTATCAACGGAGAAATTAGAATGTTAAGCAAAAATTTTTGGAGGTTGAGAAATGAGTGGAAGATGTAGGAGATGAGGTTACTAATCAAGTTGTTACTCAAAAACTAGATCATGAGCACTAGCTAAGTAAAAAACAAAAGGAAGTGGTACAAGATGGAATAGTAAAAAAGAAATTGCTTTAGAGCATGCTGTGAAAGGAAGGGGCATTGAACATGACAAACGTACATATGTTTTTAAGGGACATTGGTAATGTTGTCGGTACAATTTTGAATCGTCTAATTCAAACTAAGTTTAAACGATTCATAAGCGAATCATGAATTACTATTCTTACTAGATTTTGTATATTTTAACATTTGATAATTATAAAATAGATAAAGATAAAATCTATGTAAATATAAGAGAATTTAACTTATTATACTATTGTTACTTATGTTTTTATCCTATTTATGATATTTAATACTTTAAAATTTATATAATTTACTTAAAAATACTTTAGTATATAATCAAATATAATTTGACAAAAGGATTTACTTCAACATTTTTTTAATTTTATTATCCTTAATAAATTAATTTTCATACAAATGTATACATAATCTTATTAAATTTGTCAATTTAAAATAAGTCATGAATCGGTGGTGAACATGTTTGATTCCAAATTTTTAAAAATCTGATTCAATTACCAATTTTAATTTTTACAACATTGCTTTTCATGTACCTGATTTGCACTGATGTAAAGAACAAATATATACTCTACAGCCCAAGAACTGTACTTGTCATATACAAGAACGATATTTTATCTTCTTTTGTATATATTTTTTAAAATTTGTATTTTTTTCAATTTGATATGAGAGAGAGAGAGTAAGACTAACACAGCAACATTTGTGGCAATTATTGATGAGGTAGATCTGCCCTCCCCACTAAAAAATCACTTTCTGCCTTTACTGCTCCCAGACAGCTGTTACTTACACCTCTTCTCTCCTCATTCTTATGTTCTTGTCGAACCTTTTCCCTTTGAAAAAGGCAAGTGACTCCTTTTTCTTTCTTTCAACGCAATTAAGATTGCAAGTTAATGCTTCCTTGCTTCCTTTGCTATCCTACCATGACAACTACTTGTCATGGTTTGCACAAATTGGAGTTTTTATAGTTAAAGTTTCACTAGATTGTAACATCAATTGAAGACCTCATTGTGTTTGTGTATCAACTCGAATGAGCTCAACCCACAAACACTTTCAATCCAATTATTAATTCCGTGAAATTCTCAGACCTGCTACTCGTATACTGTCTCGTAAACAATCTTGGTAGCTAGATTTCATTGTCTCCTCCTCCACTAATTATTCATATTATGCAGACAATTTAATTAAGAGATAAATGGCAAGAAAGAAACACTTCAAGGAAAGCAGAGTCTCCCCTGTTGTCAAATGTCAAGCCACCTCTTATTTGGCCGACGGTAACACTCCCACCTGCTATCCCCAGACACCGTTCTCCTCTTTATTTTCATTTAAGCCGGAAAGGTAAACTTCACATCCATGCTTCGACCCATTGTATTACAGATGAAAAGGTGGGTATGAAAGCTATTGCTATGCTTATCTTGTTACGAGACTTACACCAATAAGTATAGAGACCCTTCTCGTGAAGTCGGAATAGAAAGCAGCCTGCCATGTGAAACAAAAGAAAGCTTTTCTCGTAACCAGAATGGAGTTTGTTCAAGTCAATATGTGCTGTTGTCGCCACCTCCATCTACATACCATGTGTACAGATCCACACCAGCGCATTATAATGTGATTGATGATGCAAGTATATGCGTTCCAACTTTGTGCGCATGTGAAGCAGTATGGCTCTCTTCATATCAGGTATTAAATTGGTAAGTTTATTGTCTGGTGGGAACGGTTGAAGGGACTAGAAGGTTGGAATTTCTTTGGAGATGTCTGAACAGATTTTCAATCAAAAAACACTCTTTTGGAAGCATCTGATCATGGAAATACATATATACTGGTGGCTTGAAAAATCATGGGAAGTCCAATGAGAGTGAGGTCGGCCTTGCTTGGCATGACCAGGTCTTCACCCTGTCATCTCATGCACACAGGCACAGCAAAGCATTGTGTTCAAGACTAGTTTACAAGCTGAGAATCTGTAGAATGAAAATTCAGTCTCCCAACCACATTTGGACTCGTTCTACTTATTCCTCTATCGCCATGGTGAACTGTTAGAGCTTGGAGATTAGGTTGGACCCAGCTTCAACCTTCCTAGAAATAGTGATCGGTTTCCCATGAGCCCACCTTGTCCAAATGCAAAAAGGGAATGCTTGGACTTTGGTGCTGGCCGTGTTTGGATTTCATGGTTGTGGCTTTCCCTTCCAGACCTTGAAGATAAGCACACTTGGCCGCCCATCAAATACCATATTAACACTTGTACTATTCTCAAGGGGCCGCCGTGGTCTCATAACTTGTTTGCATGTGCATCCCCTTGAAGAATTCAGAAGATGACCTGAACATTTCACAATGATATTATGCATTCAACATTACTATGCTTATACATATTTATGTTCCTTAATTTACCACCTTCAAACCCTATCACATTGTGGTCATTTTTAACTACAGAGGTTTTACAATTTTAAGGATATAAGGTAACGCTGATTTCAGTTGTACCCAGTACAAAACTCAACAAGTAACTTGCGCTCGCTATTTATGAGTATTTATTTTATTAATAACTTATTGTCCGGTTTATCAACTCTAGTTTTATTCTTGTAATTTCATGACGGATTTTTAATATGCTTTACTATCATGAGTATATAAATATTTATTTATTAAATAAATGATTATTATATTTTGTTATGTATGATTTTTATCTATTTAATCTAGTTGGAAATAATAATAATCAGAAATGGCCGATTGGGCCAGGCTGGCCGGGCCTCGCACAGCACAACATTTGACCGGGCTGTGCTGGCCTGGCCCGACTTCAAAGTGGGCCTGGATCAACCTTGAAGCCTTGGCCCAGCCCAGCCCATGCCGACCATAAATAAAGGAGGCTGGGCCAAGCCATTTGCCATCTCTAGGTGGCCCCCTAAAGACCAAATTTGGACAAACCATAATTGTCGGCCACGTCAAAAAAATTGCTCATACGAGGTATTAAGGTTTCGTTTGGTCATTATAAAATCTACAAATAGTTTTACTAAATGATTGTTTGTTTTAGAGTATTTTATGACAAGAGGTTCGTCTCTAAAAACTTTCTTATAATTTTAAAGAAATTTTACTGTATAATTAACTTAATTTTATATAATATTCAATTCTTTTATAAATCGTAACCGAATAAACTTCATAAATGTTATATCAACCAAATTGATTGAAATTTCACGGTGACTTTAAGCAACAATGTATCAATATTTGGAAGATTTGAATGGATCGATTTATCCATATATAACAATAATAATAATAATAATATAGCTCACTCTTTTGCTAATTACTGGTCAAACAATGAATGTAGTTCTTTTTTTGGGGATTGAATAAAATAAAATATTTAAAAAAATTGAAAAAATCGCACACAATACATCAAAAAAAGATTATGCCAGATTTTCATTATCTCCAATGCAAACATTCTCATCTAATATTACAGAGAAATATATATCTTTTTAAAATCACAAACGTACGTATGACATACTAAAAAATATAGGGGGAAAACGTATCAACCCCTCCCCTAAATAATTACAAGGAGTTTGTCTTCCCCGTGCAAGAGATCAAGTACGTACTCCTTCAATCTTGCCATAATGCGTCGATCTCCAATATGTCCTGAGTTATCATCATCGCCCATTAACAACATCTGCATAAAGGAAGAATTATCAGGCCAACGCCAAGGAGCTTGGTTAGCTAGGTTGGTGTTACCAGGCTCCATGGACGGGATCGAACAAGAAACTATGTCGTTGGTGCCGGAGTCGCAGGCCGTAGCGAGACCAAGATTGTGGTCGAAAACCTCAACCCGTTCCATTGTCAGACCTGACTCGGGCAAGCCCCTTCCTCCACCTTCTTCTGATCTTCCAAGACGCACCCATGAACGGAGTCGCCATTGATCATGGATCCGTTGCACGAAGAAACCACGGCGCCGGGGGTAGCCCGCGTTATTTGACGGCCGCTTTCACCGACCTTGGCACGTTTCCTCTCCGGAGCTAGTCCCAGCAAGCGGTGGCCTGCTTCCATCTACCTCCTCGCTTCCTCCAACTTCTCCTCCAAAACCCTGGCAAGATCTCTCACATCCTTCTCGGAGAAGCCACCCAGGCGGTTGTGCAGTTTTTGATGATCAACGTACTCGCTTCCTCGTCTCTCGACGCCAGAGGGCTGCGCCTGAGGGGAAGGCTACTTGGGAGGGAGGAGGCTGAGGTACCTCCGGCCAATCTTCTCCACCATCCATATCTAGTCGTCGTCCGGCCAAACTGCCGCCGGTGTTGGGAAGCCACATCCGAAGACGACGAGGCATATCTCGATGTCGCACAAGGTAGGGAGCTGCCTTGCCTTCTTCTTGAATCCTTCAAGACGTGTCTCGAATCTCTTCTCCATAATCTAGACCAAAGAAAGAAGCTCCGGTATGATCCCGATGAGACTCTCCGGCTCCCAATGAATGAATATATAGATGAGCTGCTGGAGTCCTGAGCATGTTGTTCCGACTCTTCCGAATGATCTTTCCTTTTTTACTATTTAGCAAAACTATTTAGCTTTCCAGTTTGAATGATCCTTCCTTTTTTACAAACTATACTATCTGGATTTTGATTTAACAGGAAATAGAGAGAGCTTGAGAAACAAATTATTCGGAGAGTTTTTAGTATAAGATCAAAATATGAGAAGGGACTAGAATATGTTTACCGCCTCTTTTGTTTTGTTTTGTTTTTTTTTGCACCTTGTCTCATTTCCTAGTTTTAGACTTCTACCTCTCCCTTCCTCTTTGTTTCTCTTCTTCCCCCTTCCCTTCCACTTATTTTCTCTTACCGAAACGATCCTATTCTTTCGATATTAATCCACCCTTCCCTTCTCCCTAGCAGGGGCTCCATATTTTTTCCTTTGAGTGAAACGGCGGTTGTTTTATTCCCTAACAGGATGAAAAATTAATTCGATGAAACATTATTTTGACTTTCGTTTAATAGAATTATAAGGGATGGGCCATGCCATTCCCCTGTTTGTGAAGGATCTCTGAAGCGAAAGCAATCTCGATGTTTTCTATTTCTTTTTTGCTCAAGCACATCCTGCTTTGAACTTCAATTATACTATCGAATTATAGCTCATGCCAGTGTGATGAAGGGCATTTGACTTTATTCTATGCTGCATTCCTTGAGGGTGAAATGGTGGCATCTCTGTGGGCGACACCTTCATGTTTGTGGATTACTACTTGATTGAAAAATGTTTTAATACGTGTAATTTGAAGAAATAGAAGCATTAAAAGAAGAATCATATTATACCGACGTTCATCATTTACGTTTTTATATTCTAACACGACAAGTGGGCTGCAACGGTGCCCGCTAGTTCAAGTAAGGTTAATTTTCAGGAAACTGAGTATTAATTTTGTAAAAAATGGGGGCTGATAGATTGCTACCGTGATCGTACTACCGGAACTGATGACAATCATGATAGTGGTAATCTCTTAGCTTTAATTACAGAACTGATGGAAAAATTAGACGCCATTCCTTGAATAGTTAGCCATTGTTGTATTTGGTTCTCGTATACTGTTTGTGTTGCCTCGTAAAAATTATATTAGTGCCATTCAATGGCTTAATAGTGGGCAATATGTCTGATAATTTTACGTAAGATATTTATCCAAAATGAAAGTCATGAAAGCTCGTTTTTTATAGAAAATCCATCATTATACTCAACTGCATTTACATACAAAGCATAAGGCATACCGCCTAGATTACATATACACAAACCTTTAAAAATAGTTATTGAATCCTGTCCAGTAAATTAGGATTCAAAATCGGGAGTTGCCACTCATAAAATGTACAAAAGAAACATCATACAAAATGAAGGAATTGATAGAACTGGCTCTCATCTCATGCGGTAGCATTACATAATTCACCTACTCAATCATGAGACTATACCAATTCATAAACAACCCCTTTTTACTCCCACATAGCATAGTATAATATATATATATATATATAGATATAGATAGAGAGAGGGAGAGAAGCTGACAACTTATCGTATACATGGCTCTCTGTAGAAGATTGATAAATATCATATCTATATAGACGATTAAGATCAACCGCAAACATAAACCCCTGGAATATCCTTAGTCAATGTCAGGCCTTTAGTTGCTGCCGGGTCATTGGCTTAACATGTTTGATCTTCCACATTTAGCAAGACGGGTTAAAAACATCTTCACCTCTGATGGATCACGCAGAGAATAAGAGGCTCTTGTGTTTTTGGGTATTGATGAGACTATGATAGGGTAACCCATCTTTCTTTTCCTCAAAACCTGTTTCATTATCAAGAAAAAAGATTCAAAATAAGTGCTTATTTGGAAGTATTTCAACATAACTAATGACATTGAACTAATCTAAACTATGGTCATCATTTTCCACTGATCTCAAGTGTAATTCAGAAGATGGGTATTTACCTTAAATGCATCTTCATCAGTACGGTCATCCCCTATGTAAACAGGAAGAACGTCGTTGGATGCTCCGAAACCAAGCGCATCCAGTATGTATTCCAACGCATTTCCTTTATCCCATTTTATGGTTGGCCGAATTTCCATTACCTGTTCAAATATATATATGTTGATCAAAGCTTCCAAGTACATAAAATTACCAATATGGATGAATATATATATATATATATATAGGACTAAATACAGAATGTGCATATTTATCAAGACTCACCTTTCTACCTCTTGTTAAGCGAAAATTAGGATATTTCGTGAGTAGAGTCACAACTTGTGATTCCAGTATGCTCCAATCCTGCTTTCGAGATGACCAATGTTAAAAGGTAACAACAAAAACAAAAACAGAGTAACAACGTAGACAAGGGGAACTAACCTTTTCGTCTACTCTGCGAAAGTGCACACTCAAACAAAATCTGTTATTTTCCACAACAGCGCCCGGTGTTGTTTTGGTCTTCTCCGCCAACTCTGCATACATCTGCGTTGAAATCTCATGTTTAGATTAATCAAGGCGCCTGGTATTAAATAAAATGATGAAACTAATTAATATAATGCAGGTTAACACGCATCATACCTTTTGAATATCGGGGAAGTATTCTTTAGCAGGTTGGCACAATACTACTTCTTGACCACCAACAGTCTACGTGTTACATAAAAGTATACAACCACTTAGTTCTAATTTCAACTCAGCAACAAATCGATGGGTAGACTTCAATAATAATGCTCTAGTGTAGAAGCCACCTTGGATTTACATTGACCATCTCCTTCTATCGAAGGCAGGTTGACAATCGCGATATCCATCCCATGGCTGCCGGCATAGTAGATGTTCTCCAACCGAACAAAATCATAAACCTGAAAATCTTAACCAATTGGTCAAAAACTAAACAAAATTTTCCCATTGCTGGGATTACATCTATTTAACTTGCAATGATCATAATCTCTGTTCTGCATACCTTATCTCTGCTCCTTCCACTAATAATAGCTGTTGGAAAACAATTAGCAACATCACGAACTGCCAATCGCATCTGCAGAGTAATTAATTAGAGTTAATGCAAGAAACTAAACATCATATACAAATAGTATGAGGTCTGTAAAACTTTGCGACTAGTTATGCATATTTACCGGTTCAGACATGAAGGCTTGATCTGGGTCGTCAACAATTGGCGAAAGCGTCCCATCATAATCAAGAAATACAACCACCCTTTTGTTTTTGGCTCTGCTCATCATCTCGTCGAACATTTTCAGTGCAGAAGGATGATTCCGCTGCTTAGACATCAAAGTGAAATGATAATCAGTGAAGGAAAGGTCAAATCGACAAATGCCAACCCAAATATAGAAGATGAGCTACGTGAATTCTTGCATACATCCACTCTCAAAGTTATAGAATAACCTCTGATTGAGGAACTATACTAATACTAGTCACTAATATGAATTATGGTTTATTCATTTGAGTGTATTTACTTAATGCACTTGTGAAAGCCTCGGGTCAATTATTTATATGCATTCTTACAAAATTACATAAAAGGAAGGGATCTTAGTACAGTAAAATAAAAGTTGTCGTTTGTAATGAATGTCAAGTGATGAATAAATGGTGCAGATTACATACAATCCAAACTTGGTAACTATCAGCTTCCTCCAAGGTGCAACCATGGCGAGTCCGCTTCGCCGTGGCAATGCCATCCAAGCTGGGTTGATGGGCCAGCATGACTTGGTAGCCCATTACTCCAATTTCACCGTTGACAACCTTTGCTGCAAATAATAGTCAAGAAAATAAAATGAAGCACTGCTTAGAATAATATATTATATACTAAAATCAAACTATATAATTATGAAACATACGGAAATTGGAAAAAAATCATAGTCAAATTGTGGGCAGAGACTGACCAACTAAACCCTCCTGAAAAAAATATTACTAAGGATATATTTACATGCTCTTGCAGCAATATTGGGTGACCTTGTGACCAAACAAGGAGCTCATTAAAGAAGTAGACTTTGATTGCAAATCACAATCAGCTCCATAAAATAACCGTTTTGAATCGATAGGTGTTGATCAGATAGACTAAGCCCTAGTTATCACAGGCATAAAGTTGTATAAGATGAGTGAGACTTGACTCGGATATGAGCGTGGGTCAAGATCAGATGAGTCAGATGCACCGACCAATCTCTTTTTCAACCAACGAACGTAATGGGCATATAATTTGGGCTCTAGTGTGACTACCAACTACCCCCCATGAACAGTTTTAACTGATTTTTGCTTCTATTTGAGAAATTTGCGGCATGAACATGACAAAGACCAATTCATTTACTAATCGAGTCATACATAAAAACAAGTACAAGCGCGTAGAAAGTGCATGTATATCTGCCCGTGACAAAATTCTATAATGAAAGGCCAAGGAACACGTGAAAATTAATTATATATACATATATATAGGCATATAATATATATATATAGCAACTTATTATGACAAGTAAAGAACTCTTCTGGTTTTGTATGTATGTGACTGCTTTAGAATACAGGTGGCAAGCGTTTATTCAGAGAAAGCATGGAGTATACGTGGAGTAAGGGAGTGGAAAAGGCCAAAAGGAAAACAAAACCACCGGCTGCCAATCCTGGGAGACACGATGGTCTGATCGAGAAGTGTTATAAATTATAAAGTAAGGGGTGGGGTAAGAGGTATCCATCCATATGACATGGTGAAGAGAAGACATCTGGATATGTCGATCGGTGAGTTGTGCGTAAGACACCTTTCCCACGGTTTCCTTCCAAGAACGGCGGTAAATAACCAAAAGGGGTTTGGATGTCTGAGAGTCAAACGAAGCTCTGAGCAGTTTCCATTGGGAAAAACCTGCTCTGGCTCAACCACAACAGTTACAGTAGTTGGTTCTTTCTCTCCATATAGACGATATACATTCCACGGTTAACAGAGGGGTAATTGTCTCTTTTATTCTAGAAAGGATCTTTCAAAAAAAAAATGGAGAATTTCAGAAACACAGGATTGGGTAATATGTACATGCCATAAGAAATTCTAAGGAATTAGTATAGGCTAAATATTGTTTTTATGATCCAAAATGCAAACATCTGTAAAATGTTTGTACTTCTTAATACGGTAAATCATGTTTAAATTCAGGACCAAGAAAAAAAATATAAATACTAGTAATTACTAAGTATTATATTTTTAGTTAGATTAAAACCCAGAGAAAACACAGCTAATACATGCCTGCTTACTATATTTCTAAATATATTTAAAATGGAAACGAACGTTACAGCTTGCTTTCTCAATATATAATATAAAAGAGATGATCCTTTTGAGCTTTTGATTGATAAATATCATATTATATTTTCTACCAACCAAAAAACCTGTATACTCAGATAAACATATTGAAACGAGAAAATAACACAGAAAATGAATACTCATGATCAGTTTGTAAAAGGAAAACATAAATTAACGAAAAAGGGCAAGAAAAAACGAATATATGATCATAATTGTAAATTCATTATCCTAGAAAGAGAGAGAGAGAGAGAGAGAGAGGGAAAAAAAAGAGAGCTGGTTTGCCCATTTCATTGTATTGCACAAATTCAATGAAAGTAAAACAACATTAATGATACGTATCATCGTCATTCTCTTCGCCTTCCTTTTAAAAAAGAAAAGAAAATTTCCAAGACAAAGCGTCGCATTTTCATAAAATAGGAAGCTTGGCGAGATAATATTGGAAGACGCAAACTGCCAAACTGTCGTATCATGTTTGTACAAGTCATCTCTAAGTGGTATAATTGACAAAAACATTCCATGGTTTTTCTTTCCAAAATAAAATAACAACTACGTGTGTCTATATATATAGAGAGAGATATAAATATCCATCGATGAATATTTAAAATGATACTCTAGTATCAATGTTTGTCTGGTTGTCAAAAAATTGAGCCAACCGGTCATCTTCATATAGAGAGAGCGAGATGTTGATCGATGAATTTTTACATAGACTAAAAAAACAATTTACTATTTTTCTGATTTTTTTTTAAAAAATTATCCTCAAGTATCAATGTTGGTCTGGTTGACAAAAGGTTGGACCAACCGGTCATCTTTCCCATTGCTTACTGCTCCATTTTATTAAATTAACCAGACCAACCTATGTTTGGTACCATCCATATTCTCCATCATTGTGACGGCATATTATCCATCATAGTGACGACGAAAATCAACATGCCCCTCCTTAAAAGATGGGCCCAAAACTCATTAATAAAGGGCCTCATATAAACACCGCCATATACCATCCAGAAGTACAAAACCAGCGAATGAAAGAGTTGGGGAGACAACATTTGAGAACTAAAGAGAGAGAGAGACAACTTACAAAGATGTTCTCCTTTGATGATGAAGACGAATGATACAACGGTGGAGGGGCTATATATATATATATATAGAGCGGGAGAGAAGAAGAAGAATAGAAGGAGAGGAGGAAGTTGTTTGGCAAAAGGGAGAAAAGAGAAGGGAAAATGCTTGTGAGGTGTTGAAGGTTATATAGAGAAGAGAGCCCCTTCAAGGGCCTCTTGCGGTTAGGATTTCCTCCCATCAAATTACCTGCATACCCCCCTTTAGAAAAACCAAAAAGTAAAAAACTAACTTGTCTAGATTTAATTGAATTGAATGCTCTCTTTTAAAGAAGTTAATTGATTAATATACAGACTGCTTCGTTCACAAGCTTTGAAGGGGGAAAATAAAAAATTTAACTGTTTAATTGGCAATTCTATGAGATCTACTTCTCATTATAGAACAAGTGAAGACTTTATACAATTTAAAAAATAATAATCTCGCAATTGGTTAATTTAAATTAACAAAACATCACTTCTTTTCTTAAAATAAAATTCTTAATGAAATGAAATATTTTTTATTATTATAGATATATAATATGTACTTAGAATAAGGTATCTCTCGAAATTAGAATTAGTTGCTTAAAATTATTCTTCCTGATAATAAAATTAAATATTGATCAACTTAATTAATATGAAGACAGTAAGAATTTCTAGATAGCATGTTGTCGAGAATAGAAGTTCATATTATCATGAGTACTTACTATATATGCTTCGATTAATAATGCACGTCCCTATTACGTTAACTATATACAGAGAGATGATAACTGATTACACGAAAGGGGGTTCATAATTAGCAAAAACTGTAATGTAATTAAAGACTCCCACAATTTGTTTAAAGAGAGAATTTAAAACTCATGACATACTTTTATTCTAGTCTAATTATTTTAGACGAATTTTCGTACTCTTTTCTATCTATACATGTAACCTACCAGCTAGTGGGACCATTACGTGCTACCTAACGAAAATGATGTTTCCATAGGTCAAAATATATAACAATATTAAATAATTGTTATGAGTGATTATTAAAAGAAAAAACAAGATTTCCAAAATGGTCATGTCCTCACGTAGGGACATGAAGTGAAAATCACATTTTCTTTTTCATTATTAATTGTTATTTTTTTCATAGAAAACAAGTGCATGCATGTTGCTCACGTCAAACTTAATTGTCACATCGAAAACGAGTGCAATATTTTTATCATATTACATATTTTGGTGGGTAGCTATCATCGACTAGTATGCTACGTATATTAATTAACGAAAGTCATGTGTAATTAATCCCTAGAGTAGGGCAACCACCAAGTTTCTTATAACCAGTTTCCAACCAGTAACGTGAGTGCAACGACTAACTAGCCAATGCATTTGGCTCAATTTTTTTATTGACTACTCAACAAATTAAGTCAGCAGGATCGATCCTGTTTAATTTCCAACCTCCATTTTTTTAGTTCTTTACGTGTAAGAGAAAGGGTCTTTGATGATCTTCACAGAGTTATCAATGAGTATAGAAAAGTGCATTAATTGGGTACTCTACTATAATATTTAAACATGGAATTGATGCAACTTTAGACTAGTCGGTAACTTTGCTCGAAACTTCCATGCACATGAGTGGGTGTAACATAAAGAAATGTTACACGAAGTTGAATAGAAATTGTTCCTGTCTTCTTCTGATCTGGGCAAAAGGAAAGGACACCATTTCTTAATCGGATGCATTTACGTACATCTCCCACCGGTTAGAAAAAGAGCCCCTAGAAACATCAAGTCGACCTACACATAATTGACACATGATCTAGTCTAGGTTTGTTTTGGAAAAATGGTCATTTTCATAGATTATAACCTCCAAACACAAGCGGGTCCAATTTATTAATTGGTTACATAATTAGGGCGCCACATCAAAGATGTAACATAATCCTACTTAATCAGTTACTTGTCATAATCCTGCTTAATCAGTGGGCGGGGCCATTAACGCAAGATGGATGGTGTAATCCGCAAATCGCAATACAATACCCGAGGAACGAAATTGAAGCGAAGTTTGTTCTCCCATCAATAGAAATATAAAACAGCTATGGTAGGCGGACACGGTACGTACTTTGTGAAATGTAAAAGAGATTATTTTTGTTTCATTCTGTTCACTACCCTCAATAGTTTAATTTATATCATACATTGTGCGAAGATGAATTTTAGCAGCTAGCTGGGACTATCAAAATGAATAATTTAGGGTGAGAATGAAAATTTTTAATATTACCAATGACATAACTATATATATATATATATATATATATATATATATATATATACACACGCAGAATGCTCCTATGCGCTGCATCAAAATGCAGTGCATAGGTAGCATTTTTAATTTGGACCGTTGGATCAAAATCCAACGGTCCAAATCATTCCTTCATTTTTTCCCCCTCCCCCGTTTTCTCCTGCATGGGCCGCGTTCCCCCCCGGCCCTGCCCTACAGCCGCGGTCCCCCACCGCTCCATTGCACAGCCGTGGCACCCCCCACCCCCTGGCCGCCAGTCTTCTACCCCTCGGCCCCGCTTGTAGCCGCATTTCCCCTCATCCCTCCCCCCGCCCCCGCCCGTGCTAGCCGTGGTCCCCCCACCCTCCGACTCATAATAAAATAAAAATTTAAAAATAAAATGCCATAAAAGAAAAACTTGACTCATTTCTGACTCGAATCAATATTATAAAATAAAATTAAAAATAATTTTGAAATAAAAACTTGACTCTCTCCCGTCTCGAGTTAATATTATAAAATTAATTTAAAAATAAAATAAAATAATTTTATAATAAAACTTGACTCGTTCCCCCTCTGCCACGCCCCCGCTGCCCACCACGTCCCGTCCCCCCCCCTCCTTCCTTTGGCGCGGCCCAGGCGGGCCGTGGCTGAGGGGTAGCCAAGCGGGTAGCTGCCGAGGGCTGTAGGGGCCTATGACCATGGGCGGCGGGGCTGTGGCCGAGGGGGCCACGCTAAGGAGTGGGGGGGGACACGTACCGAGGGCTCGGCTAGGCGGGCCACACCAGAGGAAGGGAAGACGAGGAGGGGGATTATTATAGGCCGCTAAATGCAGATTAAACAGTCCAAAAAAGGCAGCGTATAGTAACTACCTCACATACATATATATATATGGGGTGGGGTGGTTGTACTGTAGTTTCCAGCTCGTTGGATTCAATCCAACGGCTGGAAATAACCAACCCACCACCACCATCCCCACCCCTCCCCCAACACCGGTAGCTCGCCTCCTCACTCGCACTCGACTTCTCCTCCCCCGACACTGACCTTGGCGGTCGACCTCTCCCGCCACGGCGGCCCGCTCTGGCCGGCACCTCTGTTTTTGAAATTCTCTATTTCACGCCGGATCTTTGCCGCACAGTGCACCGAACAGGGGCTCTTGGCCCAGATATCGTCGACGATTGTGCAGATTTTGCCGTCGCCGCCGGGGGAGAGGAGGTCGAGGAGGTTGTCGACGTTGGCACCAATGACGTCGGCTAGTGGAGATGGAGCGGGCGGCCACGGAGAAGGCAGGGAGGTTGGAGAGGATACAGGAGGACGTCGGACTTGATGACGGTGGTGAGGTGACGACATCGCCGGCTGCAGCGGGCCGCCGGCGGCAACGTCGTCAGCCAGAGCGGGCCACCGGCAGTGGGTGCCTGCAAAAAAGAGGTGGATGGGAAATTCGTAATAAAAAATTGACTCGCTCTTGACCCGACTTAATTTTATGATCTAAATTTTAAAAAAATTAATAAAATAATTTCTGTAATAAAAACTTGACTCGCTTAGTCAATATTACGAAATAATTTTAAAATATATATACATAATAATTTCATAAAAAAATTTGACTCTCTCACGGTCAATATTTTACGACTTGCTCTCGAAGTTGCCAGTGAGCGGCCAGCGGCGAGGTCACTAGCGATTGGGTGGCACGGCAAAGGGTGGAAAAAATAGAGTCGCCGGCAAAATAAAGAAAGGGAGGAGGAAATTGGCAGGGGTAATTTCGTAACAAAACTTGACTCTGCTCTCGACTCTAATTAATATTACGAAAAATATCCTGAAGAATATAATAAAATACCATAAAATATAATAATTGAGTTCTAATTGATTATTTTATCTTGTGGTATTTTTATATTTTTTTATTTTTTCTAGATTTATTTCGTAATATTAACACAAGTTGGAAGGAAATGGGCATGGGTAGTTTTGTAATAAAAACTTTAACTCCGATTCGGACTAGAGTCAATATTACGAAATAATTCCCTAAAAATGTAAAAATTAGAAAATACCAAAAATAAAATAATCAAATTATAATGGATTATTTTATTTTATGGTATTTTACCCTATTTTTTCATATTTTTCAAGAGGAGTAATTTTAAAATAAAGCTTGACTCGCTCCTAACTCGATCAATATTACGAAATATATCTCAAAAAATATGAAAAATAGATTAAATACCATAAAATAAAATAATCTATTAGAATTTGATTATTTTATTTTTATCGTATTTTACTATATTTTTTTGTATTTTCGGGATATATTTTATAATATTAACTCAAATCGGGAGCGAGTGAAAGTTTTAATTAAGAAATTGCCATTAAACTTTTCGACCTCCCCTGTTTCTCCTCTACCGACGATCATCCCCCCCCATCCCTCCGTTTGTACTCGAACTAACATGGCCGATGGAAAGCGTCCACACGCCTGCATGTACACGTGCAACCTTCGAGAGGGAACCGACCCGGATCACGTGGTCATTTTTTGCAGTGTGGGTCAGGCCCAAATTGCGACAAACCGACCAAAAGCCCTCATCAAATCACCACTCTTGGTCCTGCTTACTTTTATGTGCCCAATGCGTCCTTCCCAACAACCCAGCTTTAAATACTATTATGCCATCAGTTGGTTTATTGCCTTCTTCAATTAATCACTAGTGTTGGCATGCACCTCCTTTCTGAATCTAATTTTGACCTGAATGGAATATATGAGTTGGCCAAAAAGTTGGGAGTTTGGCTCTCACTTTAATCTCTAATTTTATATTTTATTTAAAACTTTCCGTTAAAATTCTAGAGTATTCTCTCTAAATTAAAAAATCCAATGCCAACTACGTTTAATGTGACTCCTAAATTAAAATTAGAACAGTTAGATAAATAATTAAACTTAAATAATATTGAGTATGTTGGTATATCACCAATAATATGTCAGAAGGTCTTCAAGCTAATATAATTTAGGTACAACTGGAATACCTAATCAAAAGTAAAAAAATTATTATTTATTAAATATCTTAAATAGAAGTTTACAAGTTTGAATAATAAATGGATGCCATCACCAATGTATATCTAATTGTTTATTGGTGGATATAAGGCTTTCTAACCAATTATTTTTCTATCAGCTATTATTGACTGTGTAAAATTTAAGTACATTTATGAAGAGGAAAATTTCTACGAGGATGAGTTATGATCTTCACACACTTTTTGATCAAATTCCATTCAAGCTATAGGCTTAAAATTAGCATGTTAATAAATATGTGTGGAGTTTAACTCTCAATTTTTAATCAAAGAGGCCAATCAAGTGTCTCTTATATGCCTCTCTGATATTTATATATACCATAACATCCATGCTTCTCGACTTGAGTAAATCTAATCAATTAGGGCGTTTGATTGGCGTGAAAGTAGTGTAATTGTCATGATATTTTTAAAATAGTTAACTTTACTACAAATAATTATATTTAATATATTTTATATAACAAATAATATTAAGTAAATCATTTTGTGTATAAATTAAATATTGTTACATCTAAGTGGAAGTATAAAACAATTAATTTCTCTCTATTTTTTATCTCAATAGATAATGAGAAAAACGAGAAAAAATTGTATATAAGAGAGTACACGGGTAACCCATTTGATTATAAATGATTAATTATAATATAAAATGCAATAAACATGTACTAATTTTTATTAAAAATATATTATATATACTATTTTTAATAAATTTAAATATTTAAAATTTTTATATCATCTATATTTATTTTAGACCAACCAAACATAGCCTGAATCAACAAGAAGTGGCTCGGAAACTTAGAGCTTTATTTGGGCTTACATGTAACACCGCGTGTTGGTCTATTATGCTCTGGGCTCAATTCTCTGTTGGGCCGCGCTTCTTAAAGCCCAAGATCATTAACAATATTTGAGCCCATGAATAAATTTTTTCCGACAGGATCCATCGGCCTTTGTTCCTCGGGAGAATCCAAAACCAAAGGCAGATTCTCCTTTCGACATCCGATTAAAAAATTCATGCATTAAGGGGTTTTTTGTATCAAACGATAATATATCACTTAGTTTACATCTTTTGGGAGGTTTATCACGCTAAAATGGTCCTCAGTGAAATTATAATGATTACTTATCCTCAGACCAAGATCCTTAGCCATGCCCTCATCCGAATAACTTGACATTGATAAACATTCATTGCTATGTTAACAATTCACCACTAAATTTTATTACTGATATGGTCAAAATCATGGGAAATGTTTAGACTTAGAACTAATACTGAAAATTCACTGAACAAAAGTGATTTATTTCTTAGGATTATGTGATTCTAATTGCTTTCCATGCCATTACTAATAGATGATGCCTTTAGTTATGTGCATAAGTTTTACTGTGGCATTAATTAGGCAAAAAAATAATGTCAAAATCGCTGTTGTTGGTTTGCTTTTCCTTGATTTAGAATCCCTAGATTTGTCACTACTTGTTCAAAACAAAGGCACGGGATCTCTTGCAATTGATATTGGAGGTCCTGAATATGTCCAGCATGAAACATAAAAAGTTTTGCTTCAGAAAGGAGAAAGCAAAATGGCAAGTACAATATCCTGAATTTGGTAGATATGTTTTCACTAGAAGTAGAGATGATGCATCAATACCTGGTATTTCTTCTCTGCCTACGACCTGTGGGATGTGGCTTGAAGATATTTGGTTGCTTGATAGAGTGGTGTGACGTTAATGAGTACTCTTCTCGGTTATTAATAATGTGTAATTTTTAGTTTAAGTATGATGCTATGATTAGTTTATCTGAATTCCCTGCATCCACATATTCCGAGTAACCTGAGACTAGCACAAACCTTGCACTTGGTATTAGTGATCGATGCGGCATCCAATTTAGGAGATGCCTATCAGCAGAGCTAAACTATTGCAGGCCAACCTGGTTAGGATTAATTTTTCGGGACAATT
This sequence comes from Piper betle, assembly GCA_033002965.1. Taxonomy (NCBI): domain Eukaryota; kingdom Viridiplantae; phylum Streptophyta; class Magnoliopsida; order Piperales; family Piperaceae; genus Piper; species Piper betle. The sequence goes on from JAURVB010005839.1 coordinate 70,259, forward strand.
TACTTTCAGTAATGAAGACCAAACCATACAAATGAAGCAGCTTAGTTCCAATAAATATTAGCTATTGGCCCATGATTTTAATCAGTCCCACTTATTAGGCGTTAGTTTCCTGTGGCTCATTAATACATATTTCAGTCATTGAAATTTGAAGAGACCGTTTGTCATTCAACAAATCCCAATTCATCCGCCTTCTACATGATCTAAATCTCAAATTGTTAGTTTTGTTTTTCCCCTGGGATAATGAACAGCAATTTCGCGATCCAGGTGAGTGTTTTATTGGGAGAAGTGAATAATGATACTACAATGGTCCTAAAGGCGGGTGATGGCCTCTGCAGTCTTGATTTCAAGATTTCGACTTTGTCGTCAAAAGTCTGGTCCTCGAAAACTCAACAAAAACGATGGAAAAGATAATTAGCAGTTGTTCCCTGTTGTAAATGGTCGGAAGTGAGGGAAGTAATGTTGGGTTTATTTCATGTCGATCGTAAAGAAATAATTTTGTGTTCGTCCCCTATACAAAGAAAATTATTGGGTTTATCAAATATTAATTATAGAGGGCTAATAATTAAGAAAGGCCCTTAATCTGCATCCTGCAAATATATGTGAAGCTATATATTTTCCCGTGAACTATACGGTGAAGGCTCCAAAAGGAAACAAGTTATGAGCTAGTGAGCTCCACCAAAAAAACTTGATTCAACAACAAAATTGGAGACAGTAATTTTGTAATACTTTTTGTAATGTGATGATTATATAGTGGTACATGATCTATAGTTTTTATTTTTTTCTTTTGACGAGTGAGCAATTTGTGAATTATAAGTTACACGAGTTAGCACAAGTAATTTGAACATTTTTTTAATAAATCTCATAAAATAATATTTTTATCTATTAAAATATAGTAAATAAGTAGAAAGTTGATAAAATTTTATATTTTTTGACTTATCATTGTAACTTATGTTTATATTTTAAAAAATACCCGAATTTAAAAATATTTTAAAATCAATTTTTATTACAATTACTTTGATAATTTAGATGAAAATATTAAAAACATTAGATTTAGTTGTAAATTTATATTTATCCTTATTATTTTGAGTAATGCAACCCACTAAAATGTGCCATATAAAAAGTATAATTTATATGAACTACATGAACTTTAGCTTATGCAAATGAGACTCATTTCACAACACGTAAATCAAGAAATGCAAACACTGAATAACAATTAGTTTTTTAATATTTTAAGCAAGTGTGAGGCTAAATGATAATTTTCAAAAATTTTCAAGGTATATCTAGATTGACATTAACGGGTCTACATTATATTATTATCTACATTTATTAATAAAAGAATAACTTAATACTGGCTTGAAATTAAAAGTAAAAGAATCAACAAATTAAAATACAAAAAAAGAAAAAATACAATAAAAATATCCTATGTAAAAGTTTACTAATTCAAATCTTGTTAACTTTATTTATATATATATATAGAATGGCCTCATGGGTTCAAACTTGACTAATTTTAATTTTTAATTTCATATTAATAAGAGTATATTTATTTATAATTATATTTTTTTATTCAAATATAATATATTTTTAAAATTTATCATAATTTATATCAAAAATATTAAATTATTAAAATCTAATTTATCCGGTATAGCTCGCTCTAGGAGCAACAATCTTGCCAGGTTATTATTAACAGCTTATATAGATGTTTAACTTTGTCGCCGCATAATCGAAAATCTGAGATATTATTAGAAAATGGAAGGTGGGCCGCATGGGCCAAATCTCAAACTTCAGAAACGTCGAATGGGCCGAAGATGCGGAAACATGGCCACGCGCCAGCCACGCTCCACCTCTCCCCAGTAGATACGTGGCCAATTCTGAACCTGACACCTTGTCGTGTCCTTTGACGCCACCGATCGGACAAAACGGACATGGGCTTTTTACCTTCGTGGCCCACCAGGCCCACTCTCGTCTTTCTTGGGAAGTGTGGTTGCTGTTCAAATGTGCACCGTACACGTGGCACGGCACCTCTGCTCAAAGACAAGATGATGATGTGGCGTGTATTATTATAATGTTTATTTATATAATGATGATGCGGGCCTAATTATAATGAGGTAATTGAAAATGGAGGGGGCGTGAACGGCTTGGGAGCCGGCTACTTGAGCCATCAGGAAAAGCCGCTTGTGTTTTGGTAAACTTGTTGATTAGTGGTTAATTAGTTTTTGTCAGTATATTGAAGGTAAAGCGTTCACAAATAAGCAATCTGTTCATTCAAAGGTAACGTTTAATGTTAAGATTTAATAATGTTCCTCGACCCGACCTTATTATAATCCAATCACACCTGTAAAAAATGTTTTATCAAAACACCAACAACCTTGTTGGCAATGTTCACAAACTCAGTACTCGATTTGCAATATATCCACTTCTATCAATACAACGCAAAAATATATAAATTCATTTCATCAACATATATTCTCATTAATATATATATTTATATATTATAATTAATGTGAATTACACCTCATTTATATAACTTATATGAATTATATATTTAATTTAAATATTTTTTAATAAATCCCACAAAATGATGTTTATATATATTAAAAGAATAGTGCATAACTATGAAGTTTATTTTTTAAAACATCATTATGACCTATTTTTAGATATATAAATTATGTATTTGTTAATAAATTTTATTAAAATTATTTTGATAATTTAGATAAAATTGTTAGAATTATTTATTTATTTTATTTATGTATGTAGATCTTAAGTAGCAAGACCTACTAAATTTTTTTAAATAAAAAATATCGTTTATATAAGTTTAATAAGTGCACTTTACCGTAGATATCAAAGTGAAAAAATGAAATAAATCAACATAATAATAATAAGTTATAAAGGCAGACAGGAAGCTGGGCAGTGAACCGTGCAACACTTACTGATGTCATGTCTTGTGACTTTATAAATGTAAATGTCCTTTTTATTCCACCAAAAAGATAGACATGATAACAATTAATATATATATATATATATATATATAAAAAAATTCTTATACCCCCACAAGGCATGATAACATTAAATCTTTAACATTTTATAAGAGAAACTATTTTAATTTTCAAGTGGAAGATTTATCAATTTTCATATAAAACACAACGGAGAAAACCATCGTCCACAGTGCTGACGTTTTTTTGACAATTAAGTATTAATAGTTGTTTGATAATTGATTATTAAACCCAAGTTTGAATTTTTATTTAGGTTCAATATATTGTTATAGGACCGTAACAAAAAAAGAGAGAAAAAATTCTTTATGGGACAGTAATTTTCTTTTTGACAATATTGTTTTGCATGTATAGGAACTAATAATAATATTTGGTTATACTATGAAATGCATGTTTTAATAAAATAAAACAAGCTTTGCTAATACTATTTTGTCAGTTTAAATAAATAATAATTTTTATAATATAAAGTTAGTTAGATAATTAGTGTACTTTAAAAAAAAGTAATTTGAATATGTAAATAATTTTACTTTATATTGATCGGTGGAAATTATGGCTAAAAAGTAGCTAAAAGTCAGTTTTAAATTATAAAGTTTATATTAGATTAAGATGATTAATTGGTATAAATAATAATTTTTTCAGTATTATTTTATTCAGACTCTATATCATAATTTATGCTCATGAAAGCTTTGGGAAAATAAAAAACCATGCACACACTGAAACTTGTGATTTCAGATGAAAACTTGAAGGGGAGCATGATCTTCGGAGTTGTGCAACCTTGAAATCAATGGCGGAGTAGGTGAAAGAAAGGACCAATGGCAGAAGGGTCACGTGAAGCTTGTTATTGGCTTCTTGTGGGTAAAACTAGAAAAACAAAAAAAGAAAAGTAGAGCCAGAGCCAGCCCTCTCTCTTGGAGCCAATAGCTAGCAGCTATGACAAAGCACAGTCCAGCGGGAAGCCACCAAATCTATCTATTTAGAGGGCTGTCTGTAAATTCTCTAGATTCTTTACGCTTGGAATTTTGCGTGCGGTTCTTTTCCAAACATTGTGGCAGTTTAAAGTATGATATACATATATTAACTATATTTGAGGCCAGTATCATAAATTATAAAATCAGTGAGAGCCCCCTTCTGTTGGACTTGTTTGGTAGAGATTTTTTTTGCCACTAGTAGTGCGTTTCTCTATGCTCTTTCTCTGCCAGTGGGAAAAATCTTCACAGTCACACCTTCTTGTAACCTTCTCCTTTTCTCACTGGGTAAGCTCTCTGTCTTGAGCTTTGACAAAACCTGAACTGGGTTTTTGTCATCTCCTTGGATTCTGATTGTTCATGGGTAGGAGTGGATTGTCTTGAATCTGCTGTTCTGTCTTGGTGGGTTTGGTTTTTTATTTTTTTCTCTTTTTTGTGGAGGTTTTAGATTGTTTGATGTAGTGGAGGTTTGAAATGAGAATGTGGGGTTTGAACGGTTGCTAGACGTCTGTGGAAGATGAAGTGCAGATTTTTCATCTATCAAATCTGTTTTTCCTTTTTGATTGTTTTTGTTTTTGTAGATAATTGTAGTGGGTGTGATTAGTTGAGACTTCGGTTTTTGGTTCAATTTGATTTTCTGATAAAGGTTTGCCAGAATGATGCACATTTCTTTCCTTTTGTGTCTTGTAATATTGTCCTGTTTTTTTGGTGTTCTTTTTTTCTTTCTTTGTGTGTGTCTGCTGTCTTTTATGAGAGTAAAAGAGACATTGGATAACTTGGAGAATCTGTTGAGCTTGTGAAAAGCAAGCTTCTTTTTAGTATCTATAGATTTGAGGGCAGTTGAAATTGTGCATTTTCAACTTATTATTCATCCTGCTTGTGGCTAATTTCTCCGCTTAAGTTGGCGAAGTATTGTTTTCCGTAGCTCTTTTTAGTACTGTTTGCTCCTGTTTTTTGTGTTGCCCCATTTCTCATATGCCCCTGGAAACTTATTCTAATTCAAGGCGCTCATATACAACAACAAAGAATGGGGTTGCCCCAATTCTCATATGCTCAGGTTTGCGTGCTGTATCTGCAGAAACTCACATCACTAGCAGGGATATTCAATATGACATCCATGCTGGAAAGTTCCTTTTGTGCATCGTGGTGATTTGTATGTGCTTGCATTCTTGTTCAATACAAATTGTGAATTTCCAAAGCAAGTAATTAACAAAAGAATGAAGAAGGATGCCATCAGAATTTCATGAATTGAAATGAAGACCCTGCAGGTGATTTCCCCTTCCTACATTTTTTTCTCTTGCTAGTTCATATATATGTATGCTTTATGAATGGTTTAAGATACCTCTTGCATATCTCCACTTAAACATTTACTCCGTCAGCATCTGTGTGAAAAGTTTGTCTATTAATAGAAACATTAGAAGAAGATGACTGTACTCAAAGTAATGGTATGAATTAAATTATCGACAGGATAATAAAGCCGAAGCAGAAACCCCAGCTTCATCATCGCATGAATCACAAGCTGATCAACACAACACCCAAGCGGCTGAGGCTCCTACCCCAAACACAGGATCAATATCTATTTCAAACAATGACAGCAGAAGGGTTTCTCGTGAAGACATTGAACTTGTGAGAGCTGCAAACTTAAATTTGTTGTATTTCCACATGATACAAATGTGCCTATCATGGTTTGAAGTTTTCTTGTGCCGGTATGTGTATGCAGGTCCAAAATCTTATTGAGCGATGTCTCCAGCTATATATGAACAAATCAGAAGTGGTCAAGACTCTTCTAAATCGGGCTAAGATAGATCCAGGGTTTACAACTCTTGGTAAGTCCAGTATTTTGGGGCTTCAGTTTTTTATTTTCAATTCTCCAAACGTGGGAAACATTTTCTATACTTTGGTTGACCTACTGGTTTACTATCTTAGAATGCCCTATTTTCTTTTTGGTTTTAGTATGGCAGAAACTCGAAGAAGAAAATGCTGATTTCTTTAGGGCTTATTACATAAGATTAAAACTGAAGAAGCAAATAATTATGTTTAATCATTTGCTTGAACATCAGTACCATCTGATGAAATATCCCAGTCATGTGCTCCCAAGGCTTCCTCTGGCTCCCATACAGAATGGGATTCACCCCATGCCTGGTAAGTCTCTTGTTTTATATTAAATTTTGTAACATGGTTGAATGTGGTAGAATAATCATCTGTAGTACAAAATCCTGTCCATATCCAGTCAATCATGTATGAGGTGTAGATACTGATGATGTTGGTGGTGGTTTGCAAAAGAATGTAGCTTCAATATAAGTTGATGAAAAGTAGAGAAGATAACATAAAGACAAGGGTCGTGAGGCTTCTACTTCGTTGTAAATCATACCCTAATCAGCTCAAAACTATTTCAAAAGGCCTTATTTTCGATGGAACCTGACTATGTAGTGTCATAATGCGATAATTGCCTAAAAGCTAAAATAATATAAAAGTTGTTGATTGAAGAGCAGGCTATTCAACCATCAACATGTTGCATCCTCTAACGCTTTGAGCTCCTTTGTCCTGATTATTCATTCTCAGCCTTTTGTGTAGTGCAGTTAATAATATGCCAATGGGATACCCAGTGATGCCGCCGCAGCCACCAATTCCGGCCACAGGCCAGCCGCATATTGATTCACTTGGCACTGGATTGTCCAACTGTCATATTGTAAATGGTGTTCCTGCACCAGGAAATTATCATCCTATTCGTATGAATCCTGGAAATGAGTAAGAATTGTTGAACTTTAACTTTCTTATTTGGAAAATACCATCTGGATGATCATCCACCTCACGCATTTTTTAAATCAGATACTGTTTACTACTACCAGCATCTCACATCCTATATGCACTGCTTTTGTTACCTTTTGTAAATATTGCTAATCTAGGCAAGTTTTGGTATGATGAGTTGGCATTGTAAAATAGCACATTAGACCTGAAGCCAACGGTTGGAAATTATAGGTCTCATTATCTCACACTTACTTCAATTTCTGTGGTTTTCTGACATTTTGAATTTGCTTCTTGATCTACAGTTCAGTGATGGACAGTGGTATCAGTGATGCTACCCCTGCCTTACCGCCAAGTACAATGTCGTCCATGTCGGATATGGCAGTTAGTCCCGCGTCAGTTGCTTCCAGTGGTCATTTCCCTTTTAGTCCATCAGAGGTGTCTGGCATGGGACTTGATCAATCAGCTCTTGACACAGCTTTTACATCAGATGTTGTGAATTCTGCGGCTTTGGAGTTGGGTTCTGACAATGGTACCGAAGGCAGGAGAGATTCCCTTGGATCATTGGCGCAGATTCCTTGGAACTTCAGCCTCTCAGATCTTACCTCTGCTGATTTGAGCAACATGGGAGGTAAGGAGCATTTCAGAAACTCAAACTAATCAACAAAAGATGAGAAGACTTTTAAATTATGCATTCATTCACATGGAAGGCTTTAATCTTAAGAAATATTTTTCTCTAGATGTCAACTCTCATGATGCTAATGGGTAGTAACAGCAAATATGGTCTTAATTGATGTTCATTATGTTTACTCAACTGCAGATCTTGGAACTTTGGAAAACTATGGAAGTTCACCTTTCTTGTCATCTGAACCAAATGCCCTGCTAGATAACCCAGAGAACGATGATTTAGGTAATCCATGATATGTTACATGTCCACATTTTATTCAAATATCAGCCATTTACACTAGTGTTGTTCATGTTTTAGTACAGTCAAGATCACAGATATATTTATTATAAATTAAATGCTTTCCTCCTTTTGTACTTATTAGAATAGATGCTAAAAATTTATGAATGGATTCTTTAAGTAGCTTGCATTCCAATGATCTCTTACTACAGCTTATAATAGGCATACTGTAGTTATAAAGATATATTTGGCACCAAGGCCAGTGGAGCTACAATGAGAAACGATGGAGTGATCTATACTCTTTCCATTATTTAATTCATCGAGTCAATCATTCGCGAATCTTATGTGCCAATTCTGGCCGTGAAATACTTCATTTTCCGTTTAGTTGGAGCTGCCTGTTAGTTCAGAATTAACATTTTTCTTGTTTCTCCTAAATAATCTACTGCAGTTGAGCATTTCTTTGTCGATACCTTGCCGGAGCCTTGCCCACAACCAGATGAGGAACAATCGTAATTTTTCAGCGGCATTTCTTTCTCCTTAATATGCAGGGTTATGATGGAGCGAGAGCAAACCTCATAGCCTTGAAATGGTTTAGATTATGATAGCATACTGATGTAACTTTAATTTACTGTTAGGACAAAAGGATTAGTCGCCTCAAGAATAAAAGTCATTTTGAAATATTGTACTCTTCCCCAATGCTTCATCTAATAAAAAAAAACCAAATGGTCAAGAACTTTTTTTGATATTGTATAAAAAAACCGCGCTGGAAGGGAGGGCACAAGTTCTCTCCTACATTTGCTATCTATTTTATTATATAAAAAAAGGTCCTGCGTGAGTAATATTTGTCTGCGTAAGTACAAAATATTAGTCTTCGTCTCTGGTTTAGCATTTGATGTTTGATTGTCATCGTTGCAACGGAGTAGTATCATTCATATACGAGGACTCTTCCATGATTGATTTTCTGGGTAGTACTTGGATATGGTTATCCGATTCAGGAAATGATCAAGTACCCATATTCATTTCTAAACAATACTTCATTTGATTGTGTATGGGCCTCGAACCATTCTTCCATATGGGTTTGAGTTATTGCATTAATGAAGTTGAACGTAAACAAACATAATCAAAACATTCTGAAATGTCATTTATCTACCTTTAGATTCGACCAAATAGCACCCGGGATCATGACAGATCAATCAACATGCTCATATCTCAAATGCATCTTATAGATGAACAGATATGTTTTATCGATCAACGTTCAAGTCTACCGCCTCAAACTCAATCCATCAACGGAAAGCATTTCTACCAACTGGCGCCAACTCTATCTAAAGATTACAGAAAACTTCACAGAGGATCGAGGCCTTTCCATTTTATGATCCCATTCCAAGAAAGCAGAGGAATTGGAGAAAGAAATCGCTCATCAGTGTGGTAATTAATCAGAAAGAAATTGTAATCGCATCCATTAGTAGCTGAACTACACAACTAAACTGTCCATCCATCAAATTCTATTCAACCATCTCAAACTAATCGATCAAGAACTTTATAAGATAAAAATCTCTGGAATTTGAACTTACGCAGCGATTTCATCACAAAATCAACATTCACGGGCAGTTGTAAAAATACAGATATCTAACAAATTTGTAATCCTTACACAAGAACAAGACCACAAAAAATCGCGGAGAGAGAGTTCTCTCAATATAACTATCTTAATCCATATTCTTCCAACAATACCATATTCTGCTAAGTTGCTAATTACCAACAAGTTCAACCAAACAAAAACAAAGAAACCAAAAAGAACTCTATCTACTAGATAGAAATCCAGACCCAAGATTGCAGAGGAGTTGTAATCCAAATCCCAAAAAGCAGAGAAAATGAAGAAAAAGCATAGTTTCTTCTTTGCATACGTTTCCTCCCCATGCACTCCAAAGTCCAAACTGCACCATTTGATCAACGGCGGAGACCCCGGCGGATCGCCGTAGCCGGAGTCGACCCTGTCCGCCAGCGGTGTGGCACCAAACTTGGCGTTGTTCTCCGCCAATCCGACCGCCATCTTTCGAGCCTCTCACCCATCAAAAAACCTGGCGGCACAGCCGCCGCCGGTTTCAGATCCAACCGGCGAGGACCTGTCGGACTAAATTTTCTTGACGGCGCAGGGCATCGTCGCAAAGAACTCGGTTGCTCCGACCAGACTCTCCCGAAGCGGCGCCTCTCGCGGTCGCCGGCGGAGAAAGGTTGCCTGTATCTTTTGCCGGACTCGGAGACGGTGAGTAACGGCGGTGCACTATCCCACTCAATTCGGCGCATGTTGATGTCAAGAAGAGATGCATCTACCGGTCGTAGTGGTAGATGTTCCCGGCTAAAGATGCATCTACCGGTCGTAGTGGTAGATGTTCCCGGCTAATGTTGACATGGTGCGGCGATGGGGGGAGATCGAAGGTGGAATATACGAAACTTGTTTTATCGGTGCGGCAACAAACTTCTCGTCGTCGTCCGGTGGTGCGGCACCATACTTGGCGTTGTTCTTGAGCAAAGATGAGCCAACTTTGAATCATACTGTACTTGGCTTATGTCCATTATTGATCTTTCCAAGGTCCAGTTGCCGGTGGGAGCCTATATTTGGAGATGTCTAGCTCGGCGGAGCGGACCATCGTCGTGAAGAACTCAGGTGTCTCCGACCAGACTCCTCCGAAGCAGTTCGGGTCGACAATGTCGCCGTCGGAGAAGGGGGCAAGGACGACTTGAAGAGGGGTGTATCTTTGGCTGGATTCGGAGATGGTGCGGTAGGTGTTCCCTTCCTGCTCGGTGAAAGTTGAGTCCATGGAGAGCATCCAGCGGTCGTAGTGGTCATCGTCCCCGGCGAATGGGGATCTGGTGCGGCCAATGGGGGTGGCCGGTGGAGGATTCGGAGATATCGGCGGCGAGGGGGAGACATGGCCGCCGGCGGTGGGGGCAGTAGACGACGACGACTTCTTTGGGGGTGACGCCAAAGTTATGAAGTGACTTGCAGTGTGGAGTGGGTTTTGGGTCCGCCCGGGAGCGACGCCGATGAAGACGCCGTGCGTCTTCTACCGTCGATTGTAGGGATGATCGACGGTGGAGACGCACGGCGTCTCCATCGGCGTCGTTCCCGGGCGGACCCAAAATTTTTCTGAGGCCGAGATATACATAGCGGGTTATATTTGAGAAGTGTCTCTTAAGGCTTGACCCAACTTGATTACAATTTTTTTCTCCCACAATTAGTTTAAAGTGTGATTATCTATATAATCTAATTTTAGCTTATTTCCTTTCTACAATAAAAAATCTTAGGTAACTCTCATTAAATATTTAGATTAAGTTTTTGCTAAAAAATAATAAGATAAGTCTTAATAATTATATGATATCTTATAGATAGATTATGATTTAAAAGATAAATTTTAAATAAATGAGGAGATAGACTTTTTTAATATTGTGATTCATATTTTAATTTTTATTGTATTTTAATTACTTGAATCTCCCTATTTTTTTATTAGATTGTAATTTTTAACTCATATTTTTTTAGTAAGAATTGATCGTATTTAAATATCTATCTATCTATCTATAATTATTAATAACATATAAAAAATAAAGAGTCTCAGCAGATATTAACCAAGTGTCTCTATGAATACACAATATTAACTCTTTTTTCATATTATTAAAAAGTACTATTAATAAAAATATAATAAAATTCCTATCTTTCCTAGAATTTATCATACATTATTTTATCTATTTTACAATATTACTCTTTATTTTATATTCATAACTATGACTATTTAATGATATATATCATCTATTAAGTTTCCTATTTAGAATAATATTTAAAGCATAATTTTATTTAATATCATCCTTTATTTCATACTCCTAACTAGCTATAAATAACTAGTTTATAACACTACCCTTCAAAATTTGCATTTAAAATAATAATTTAAATTACTACTTTATCTGTTTTTATGAATACAATAGCAAACTAAAATTATAATCATATTGAGAATTAAATCTTATCATGAGTTTGACAATTTTAAAATAAATAAAAATCTTAAAATAACTAACTAATAAATAATAACTAAAGTGTATTTTATATTCTAAGAAACAATATTAGATTTATGTAAAATTCGAATTAATTAATGTAAAAATAATATACAATTGAAGTAAAAAATTTCCCCATTGGGCAAGCGAGTATTGCTAATATATGTGCATTATTGAGACCCTTCTTCGAAAATAATTAGTAATAAATATCTCGCACGATAGAACGAGGAATACAGTACTGAGATGAAATTAATCAACACCTATACTCATTTCTAAGCAATATAATTGATTTGATTGATGTATATATGTACCATAGATATAAACTTCACGATGGACTTCAAAGCTAAACCATTGTTCCCATTTATTTTTGGCCTATTATTGAATTTAATGAAAAAAGTTGAACTTAAACGATCAGAAATAATGATGTCCATGTCATTCAACTACCACTCAATTACAAGCTTGTATCAGTACACATCAGTGATCAAGGTACTCATATCCCAAATGCAGATTATTTAACACATGGAAAAGAAAAATTACAAGCATGATTTGACAAATCTGAGCTCTTGAGCAAGAAATTGATGAATATTAAATCTGTTTTTTCAATCAACTCACACTCTACCACCTCAAACTCATCCATCAACGAAAACCCATTTCCACCAGACACCAACTCCACATGTAAGAGATTGCAGTAAGCTTGATCTAAAGATGTAAAGCTATCGATTCCGTTCCAAGAATGCCGATCAGGGATTGATCTAACAACACAGATTCTGAATTTAGCAATCAAGAACTTTTTTACAAGATAGAGATATCTGAATTCTGAATGTACTCATGATCAACGATCCCGTCCCACGACTGTTGCCGGGCAGTTGCAAAATTGATAAAAGCACAGACATCTAACACAACGATGCAATCCTTGCACAAGAACGAGCCCGCAGAAAATGCAGAGATAAAATCCGATCTCAATATAGCAATCAGCTTCCAAGAGTTGGAGCAAGAGATTGACAACCCAAAAAGCTAAACTGTTGTAAGAACCAATCGACTATTGATGGAGGAATTGCACACCCAATTCCAATCCCCAAAACTGGAGAAAATGCAGAAAAAAAGTTGAGTTTCTTTGAATAACTCTCTCCCCACAAAACTGCACCAACATAACCATGTTGAGATCGGACATTTTCTTGATGCCGTTCTTCCCAAGATACAGGATTGGGGTTCATGGCTCCGGCCGAGCATCCTGTGGAGTATCCGACGAAACCTCCGGTGGAGCATCAGGGGGCCCGCCGTCGTCGGAGCTGCTACCGTCCGACGGCGGTGCGGCACCAAACCTGGCGTTGTTCTCCAGCAAATCCAAGAGCCATCTCTCAAGCCTATCATCCCTGGCCTTCGCACCCAGTCTTGGCGGCGCCATCGGAGGTTTGTTTACCATCCAAGGTTTATCCGGTGAAGGACTTTTGAGGACAAATTTCTCGGCGGCGCCGGCCATCGTCGTAAAGAAAGCAGGATGCTCCGACCAGATTCCTCCGAAGTGGTGCCGGTCATCGCCACTGGCGAAGGATGGCAAACGCAGGCTTTGGCCTACGCCGTGTCTTTGACCGGACTCCGAGACGGTGCGGTAGTGGCCGGCGGCGTTTACTCCAAACTCGGTGGATGTTGATATCTGAAAGAGCTGCATCCATTGGTCGTAGTGGTCGGCGTTTCCGGCGAATGCGGATCTGGAGCGGCCAAGGCGAGGAGTGGTCGGCGGAGGAATCGAAAATCCCGGCGGCGGTGATGGCCGTCCAGGGGAAGACATGGCCGCCGGCGTTGAGGGAAGGAGATGACGACTTCTTTGTGTTGTGGCGCCAATTTTTGAAGCGCATTGCAGGTGCAAGGCTCTTTATACAGCAGGTCATGCAAACGCATGCATTCTGAATTTCCAATGGCCTCGCGCCACGTGTTAGTTTTAATGGTAGCATTGAGTAAAGTTTTTTTTAATAGTCTACCCGAAATCGAATCAAACTAGTTTATTTGAGCTTAAGCCAACTTAATTGAGAAAATATCGTTTTTGTTCACAGTTAAGTAAGGTTTGAACCGTTTGTGTGGGGAAAAAAGATCATCATGAAATGAAAACGATTTATCTACTAGTTCAACTATACAGTGTAGAAAAAACCAATGAAAGGAGTTAAAATTATACGATTAGAAATTATACTAAATGTTCATTCAACTACCAGTGAGTTCAATTAACAAGCTGGGGTCATTACACATGCAGCCGTTACAAAAAGAAGACTACATGATACAAGAAATTGGAATACATGATACAAGTGTTCGGAGCTTGAGCAAGAAATTGAAACCCAAGTAGACGAAATGAAGATGTGTTTTATCAATCAAACATAGTTAATTGATAATCTAGAGACTACCACCAGCTCGTACTCATTATTCATGAACGAGAACCCATTTCTAGTTTTCTGCCAGACACCACTCCACCGTCCCAAGTATATTGCCGGGCACTTACAGACACCTATCAACATTGTAATGCTTGCGCAAGAACAAGGCAGCAAAAATTGCAGAGAAATAGAAATCTCTCAATACAGAAATCTAGATCCAGGAGTTGGAGCAAAAGATCGGAGGCCAAAACGCTGAGCGGTGCTACATATCATATTCTTCCAAGTTCAATCAAATGAAAAATGCATGCGACGTCATGCAAACGTAAAAAAAGAACCAAGAAACTTCATCTACTAGATAGAAATCCATACCCAAGATTGCTGAGGTATTGCAATCAAAATCCCAAAAAGCAGTGAAATTGCAGAAAAACAGAGTTTCTTCTTTGTATACCTTTCCTCCCCCATGTACATGGAACTGCACCAATATAACCATGCATGAAATCTGACATTTTCTTGATGCAATCTTCTCAAGATGGATCGGGATTCATATTGACGGCGGAGCAGCGGGCTGCTCGCCGTCGCCGTCGCAGCTCTTGTCCGGAGGGGCGGCATCCAACTTTGCCCCGTCACCGGAGTCGCCACCTTCCTGCGGCCGTGCGGCACCAAACTTCGAGTTGTTCACTGCCAAATCCGAGAGTCATCTTACAATATTATCACCTTTCGCCTCCGGAGCTTGTCGCGTCTGATCCATCTGAGGTCTTGCCCGGGGGAACCCGTCCGAGGTGGAGTTGAGCCTGGCTGCCCGGACCATCGTCGCCAAGAACGCAGGTGTCTTCACCGGCAGAGAAGGGCTATCTTTGCCCGGATTCGGAGACGACGCGGAGACTGTTCCCTTCCAACTAGGCGACCTCTGATTCCATGAAGAGCATCCAGCCCTCGTAGTGCTTGTCGTCTCCGGCGAATGAAGATCTTGAACGGCCAAGGGGGGTGGCCACCCGAGATTCGAAGGTTCCCGGATGCGGTGATGGCCGACGGTGAGCGTAAGACATGTCCGCCGGCGGTGAGGGAAGGAGGCGGTGGCTTCTTTGGGTTGTGTCTTGAAAATGGCGCCAATGTTTGACTCGCATAGCAGGTGGCGGCCGCCATATATAATAATGGACCATGCATACACATGCATTCTTGTATCCAATAGCCTACCGCCACGTTTGCACTATCCTATACGTTTGGAGACGTAGGATCAGTCCGTGGTGGTGTTCGAGTCCACCATTAACATTGAAGTTCATCTAAGTCTGCGTCCCCCTTAATTACTACAAAAATATTGTTTCATATACTAGCTTTCGATTTGAATGTTTTTTATAACCTAACTTTATACTAATTTATGTACACGATAATAAATTATACTTAGATATATGCATTGTTGAGGCCCTTTCCCCACTTGTCCAACGAGCATTATCTGCACCAAAGAATGATCTAACGATTATATGAAGTGCAATTTTTATTTTGAACAATTTAGTAAAATTTATTGTCTATATTTCACATACATAAATGCAAAAAAAGTTAGTTATAATTTTTTAAATTAATCTAATATATATATATATACAATATTATTAGAAAAATTTAAAATTAGAGGTATTACTCATGTAATCTATACGAGGTACAACTGACTTAATTTTTTCTTAATATACAATCATAATAATTTTTTTATCTGAAACAAAAGGATAACTAGTTATTTATAAATTATAATTAAATAAATTTCATATAATTTATATTTTTTTCACGCCCGCCAAACATACTCTTAAGGATCAATTGTAACGACATCATATTTTTTAAAACTCGAATTATTATAAAGCAAATGTTTTATCAAAGTAACGATGAGGCACAAAGCTAAGCTGATTCGGAGTGCCGGACTTGTTTGGCTTACCTAGGATTTAGGAATGGTTCGAACCATGGTTGCATGAATCGGAATCGGAATCGGAATCGGTTTTCCCGTGAATCGAATCGGAATCGGAATCGGTCTGAATCGGCCAGGAATCGGTTCAGTTGAATCGGTTCAAATCGGTCATATACAAAAATTTGCCAACTCAGTACAGAAATACCTGAAATACATAATTATATAATTTCTCAACATAAATACACAAATTCAAATATTTATACAACAATCACAAAGGTATGTAATTATGACAATACAACGGTCAATTACAGTTCCTAAAAACCCTAGCATATCAACACTAGCACATCAAAAAATTCATCATCAATCAAACTTGTCCTAAAAATTAAAAGAAAGTCTATTGGGACATAACAAACTCATTGTAATTGATTTTACCTCATTGTTGTATCGCCCATTATACCCTCCAAATGCCACAAGTATATCTTCACCATTATAAGAGCCCACAACCAAGCTCAAACCCTGTCATAGGATAGTAAAATTTTTCAAAAGTTCAAATTCATAAATAATCAAGAAAGTGACTGGAGGTAATTTAAGGTCAGAATTTGGACAGGAAAAATAAAAAGAAAATATTACTCCCGCCACATTCAGACATGCTAAGAACCATTAAAACACATTCATATTAAAATTAAATTAAACATCTGCTATTAAGGATTAACCATGAATACAAAATATCCAATTATCTTTCAAAGTAGATTTCAAAGCATTGGGGATCAAGAATACATAAAATGTGATGTTCAACTATATAATGAAGATGGATTAAATAAGTCAAGTATGGAATAAACAGAATGCAGATATAGCTTTCAACTACCCTCCCACATTGCTAAACTTTCATAATAAAATGAATACGATGAAATATTGAAGAATATTGTCATCAAAACACAGCAAGTGCAGATCATTTCTTACATATTGTCCATGGAAAGTAAAAATTATTAATAACCCATTGATTGAGCACTGCCAATTTCAAAAAATTTGTAAGTATCTAAAGGTTTTTCCCCCTTTTCCTACAAGCAGATATACCTCACTAGCAATGGGAACACGCCCTTTGACAGTTGTTACAACAGACCATACCAGTGTAGACATGTTAAGTACAACAGTTTCAGATACACCTGCAATAATTAAAATGAGCTAGTAAAGCATGGCAAATTCAAACCAATTAAAAGTATAAAAGATGGCTATAGTATTACTTAATCAAAATAAGATTCACCAAACAAAATTTGTATCGACTGTGGACCTCTACAATAAAATTCTGAATGCAAAGCCAATATTCTACTTCAAACTCTTAGCCCCAAATTCGGAATCGCGGCGGAAGCGTCGGACGGCGGAAGGTTAATAACTGTCCGGCGGAGCGTCGGACGGCGGTGGGGTGGTCGGACGGTCGGGCGGAGGGTCGGACGGCAGAATCGCGGCGGAATCGCGGCGCTTGCGTCGGCCGGCGGAAGCCGACTTCGGGCGGCGGTCGCAGCGTCTACGGCGGAATCGCGGCGGAGGGCGGAGCTGAGGTCGGAGTCGGGCGGCGGTGGCGTGGTCGGACGGAGGACGGCGGAGGGAGGACGGCGCAAGCGCGGCGGAGCGAAGCGGCGGCGGAATCGGGGGGGAGGGTATGATTTAGGTTTTTAAATCTAAATTACCATTTTACCCATGCTTAATTAATTTAATAAAAATTATACCTAGGGTATTTTGGTAATTTCCTAAAAAACTGATTCCGATTTAAATCGGCCGATTCCGATTCCGAGTTAAATCGGTCGGAATCGGCCGAAACGGGCCGATTCACGACCCGATTCGGGGCCGACCGAGTCGGCCCCGAAATCGGATCGGCGCGACGCCGATCCGATTTAAATCGGCCGATTTCTGCATCCCTGGTTCGAACGATGACCGATGAGAAGGTTGGTCCAGTCAACCCATGGCCCGATGTAGCACCCATCCGTTAGGTCTACTGCATCATAAAATACTTAAAAGTTTATTTTTCACAATTCTTACAATTATACTTAAATAAAAAGAACTATGTGCATCTACACCATTTAACCAAATTAATATATACATATATTTTTTGGCAGTATAAATCACGTATTTGGTTGTACAACAACGTGTATTTGGCTGGGTCATAGGCAACTAAAAAAATGACAGTAGTACACCCAAGTCAAATGCAATTTAGCGGATCGGCGTGACGTAGAGTAAACTAATATCAACAACGTGAAACATTTTTTATGTTGAATAATCAAAGTCACAGTTAGGCAAAAGCTACCAATATAAACGTCCCTATCTATATTCTATATCATTTATTGACTGATTATACCCCGTCAACCACTCCAACAATATTTAAAATAAAATAAACAATTGACAAAAATTCCTACCTACAAGAAATTAATACAACTTTGAGATGATTAAAAAATAGTTTAAAAATCCCAAAAACAATGTAATATGACCATTCAGAATTATTAATTTCCAATTAAGACATTTTCAACGAACACGTAATCAAATCAGAGAGGCTAAACATATACAAACAAAGCACAGACACATCAAAAGGTAGCCATGGATGCTCAAAGAGCAGCTCCAAAGAGCTTTGATCTCTGCATTTCCTCCTATAGCTTTCTTCCCTGAATGCATCGCAGAGCAGTTGTTGACAAAGAAGTCGTCTTTCTGATGACGCAGACTTGGTCAGCTCCGCTGTGAAGTGCATTTTGCATAGCTAGCTTCTTCTAGCAATCTCTAGAGGAGGGGGCACCCGAAGTCTCCGACCATGTTGTAGCTGGCAGCTGTCTTTTCAGACGTCATTGGTGTATAAAAATCGGAGCTTTGGGGAGAAGGTTCGAGGAAGGTGACTGCTTTGGGGGACCCCGGCACTTCACGGGCGCAGTCTTCTTCGTTGAGCACTGCCAAGTCAAAAGCGGATGGTCAGATTTTTTAATTTTTTGAACCTTGTTTTTTCGATATTTCTTTTTTTCTTTTTTATCTGTGGTTTGCCGGCTTCTTTGCGATTTTTGGTCGGGGTCTGGACTTCGACCTTGTGTGTGAAAAAGTAGACTCGAGGATGGGGGAGTCTTGGGCTATTTGATGCAGTGGAAGTCGAGAATCGGAGGTGTGTTTTGCAGGAAGTGTAAGATGCTTGTTCTTGCTCTTCGGTTGATTTGATCTTGTAAGTATCTTTCTTTTTTCTTGTAATTGGGCTAAGAAATATGTGTTTTTTATGGCTTTTTTAGCGTTTGTGGAATTTGGAGCTATGTGATGATGATCTGAAAATTTTGAGGGGACGATTATGAATGGCTGATGTTGCTCTTCCACTTTCCCTTTTTGTTTTCATTTTTCTTGAAATCAGCTTACTTTTAGAGTGAGATCGTTATATGCTTGAGTGGAATTTAGTTGTTCTGATGTTGGATTTATGTTGTACAAGTAGTTGTTTTCGCTGGTGTGAACGAAATTGAGGTGTTTCATCGGTTCACTTGTATGAGGATGTAGTTTATTGCAAGTTAGCTAGCAGGCCCCAAATAGTGGTTAGAGCCTTGGTCAGTACGCAGCGATGGACAATTCTACCTAGAACTATTTTTATGTTTTATTACGGGTCTGCGTTTCATTCGAGATTATACACCCATTCTGATTCTTTGATGAGCCAAAATTTGACAATAAAAATGTTGTACTTATCAGGCGGTCTCTACAGCTGCCTTGGCATGATATGTCATATAAGGGTTTCGAAGAATACATCCAATGACAGTGGAACTGAAAGCCATGAACCAACAGCAAGAGAAATTTGTGAGGTTAGTGGTTGTCGAGAAGCATAGAATTTGGGTGCTCTATTTTCAGAAGAAAAGGAATGGCTTTTCATTGCATTGTGTCTGTCTTGGTGCAGGATTCAAGAATGGCGTTCAGCAAATTCTTCTACTACTGAGGAAAACTATTATGCTAGAGCCGACATGCGTACTAATATGTTTAGAAGAACAGTTGCCTTAGCTTACCAGTGTATTTGCAACAGTTTTGGATGGACCAAAATGCTGTGTAATGCATATCATTTTCAATCACCTGAAGATTCTACAACTGACGAATTGAGTTCTCGAAAAGTCCTTGATCCTCAAGGCCCTTTTCTTCGTAGATGGAACAAAATTTTTGTTCTTGCCTGTGTTCTGGCTATATCGGTCGACCCCTTATTCTTCTACATCCCAATTGTTGACCGTCCTAAAATGTGCCTTGATTTGGATAACAACATGAAAGTTGCAGCCAGTGTTCTGCGGTCGTTTACTGACATCTTTTATCTCCTTCATATAGTCTTTCAATTCCGAACCGGTTTTATTGCTCCTTCTTCTCGTGTCTTTGGAAGAGGCATCTTGATCGAAGATTCTCTAGCCATTGCTAAAAGATACATCTCGTCGTACTTCCTGGTTGACATTCTTTCAGTACTACCTCTCCCTCAGGTACAAAGGAAATCTTTATCATTTTTCTATTTGACAACATTCAGATTATATCTATTTAACCAGATCGGTATTTCTTCAGGTGGTGGTTCTATTTATAGCACCTAAAATGCGTGGCTCAGAATCGTTAAATGCAAAAAATCTCCTGAGAATTGTTGTCCTGCTCCAGTACATACCAAGGTCTGTTAGAGTGTACCCATTATACAAGGAGGTTACAAGAAATGCTGGAAATATTGCTGAAACAGCATGGGAGGGTGCTGTGTTGAATCTCTTCCTGTACATGCTTGCTAGCCATGTAAGTTGGACCACCAAGGAGGTTCCTCTGTAAGAATTACTCAGAAAGTTCTAAAATGTTCCAAGTTTTTTAAAAAAAAACATTTTCGGTATGATTTTTAGTTGAATATGACCATTTGATAAGGATATTAATAACCAAGCTTAAAATTTAAATTTCTTTTAGGTACTTGGAGCTTTCTGGTACTTATTTGCTATTGAGAGGGAAAATACATGCTGGCGGGAAGCCTGCAGGAAAAATAACTGTGACATGCAAACTTTATATTGTGGAGTTAGTGATGCCATAAATAAAACTTTCCTCAATGTAAGCTGTCCCATAGACAAGCCAAATCCAGATGAATTTAACTTCGGAATATTCCTCAAAGCACTTCAATCGGAGGTTGTTGAGTCAAGAAATTTTCTAGAGAAGTTTTTCTACTGCTTTTGGTGGGGACTGCAGAACCTGAGGTAATATTCTGATACTAGCTGCGACAAATGTTTAACAATTGGTTTTCTTCCTGCATTACCCCTTTGTATGAACTATACAAAACAATAATTTTAGATCTATGTAGTAATATCATTTGAGCATCCAATTTTATTTTTTAAGTAGCTAATGTGCAGCTTCTATCTTGCAGTTCATTGGGCCAGACTCTAGAAACAAGTACTTACGTTCCTGAAATTGCTTTTGCGGTCTTTGTTTCTATTTGTGGGCTGGTTTTATTTGCACTCCTAATAGGAAACATGCAGGTTCGTTTTTACTGTTCTGTACATTATGCCATCTTTTTCTTTGTATGTATACTTTGTGGACCAACATTTCTACATAGATATAATTGAAATCCCTGATATATTTATAATATTTATATTCTCGTTGGAAAGAGTGGTCGTTGAGCTTTTATCTTTACAAAAAATATGAATCTCAGCCAATTTTCAATTTTGTTGAGCTCAGATATTAAACAAAATACGGATGAATTCCATTGTTCAAAAAAATGGCAAAGAAAGGGGGCATTTTTGGCCTTTCTTCTACATATGTCGATTATGAGTATTGGTCAATTCTCTCTGTGGACATTGTTTGTAACTGTATCGTGAATTTCAATCTTGGCCTTGAAGTTAATATTCATACTCCTGCGTGCCTGGGTATAATTTTGAAACTGATCTTTCTTGACAAATTAATATCCACATGACAGACTTATCTGCAATCAAGTACTGTGAGGTTGGAAGAAATGAGGGTGAAAAGACGAGATGCAGAGCAATGGATGTCCCACCGTTTGCTTCCAGAACATTTAAGGGAGAGAATCCGGAAGTATGAACATTACAAATGGCAGGAAACAAGAGGCGCTGATGAAGAACATTTGCTCCAAAATCTTCCCAAAGACTTAAAGAGAGATATAAAGCGCCATCTTTGTCTAGCATTGGTTACAAGAGTAAGCCATCTTTCCAAAAACATCTTTCCAAAAATTTGGTTCGTTGGAAACCTGTAATAATCACCATTCTGCATTCATGCATTTACAATCTCATGGAATATTCAGACTTTTTAACACCGACATTCAAGAAAATGGATGACCTAATTTAATAGACGTGCATATGTACAGGCTGGATGATCCAAGACATAATTGTAATTTTAAAGTAGTAAATCACATGTTGCGTGCTCTAAAAGTAGGATTCATAGGAAAATAACATGATACCACAAGGGAGCTTATTGCACTATTAACAACATCGATGTTCATTTCTTAAGGTAAACTTCTAAAAAGAGATTGGAAATATACCTGAATTTATTACTCTATATCTTCAGGTGCCAATGTTTGAAAAGATGGATGAGCGGCTCTTAGATGCAGTCTGTGATCGACTGAAGCCTGCTCTTTACACCGAGGGTAGCTATATTATCCGTGAGGGTGATCCTGTCAATGAAATGCTGTTTGTGATGCGAGGGAAGCTGGAGAGTGTAACTACCAATGGGGGAGGACAGGTTTCTTCAACTCGGATATTCTCAAGGCTGGAGATTTCTGTGGTGAGGAGCTTCTCACATGGGCACTGGATCCTCATTCTTCCAATCTCCCAACTTCAACCAGAACAGTGCGGGCTCTCACAGAAGTTGAAGCATTTGCTTTCCTTTCTGATGATTTGAAGTTCATTGCCTCGCAGTTTAGGAAGCTCCATAGCAAGCAAATCCGTCACACCTTTCGCTTCTATTCTCAGCAATGGAGAACATGGGCAGCCTGTTTTATACAGGCAGCATGGCGAAGATATCACAGGAAGAAAATTGAGGAATCTTTACATGAAGAGGAGGAGAAACTTCAGGTTGCTCTGGCTAGAGGTAGCGGGGGAGCACCTAGTCTTGGAGCAACCATTTATGCCTCACGTTTTGCTGCAAATGCATTACGCGCTGTCCGTCGGAATAGGAGTCGCAAAACAAGATTGCCGGACAGGTTACCTGCAATGTTGCTGCCAAAACCAGCTGAGCCCGATTTCACTGCTGAAGATGGACATTAGCGTTACTGCTTGCTCCTCCTCGAGTGGTAAGCATAATCTATAGCATCACTGTAGTGTTGCTGCCAAAACCGAGACTGATTTCAGTGCTGAAGGACGTATTAGCATAGCAGCTGGCTCCTTCTCTGGTGGTAAACTTAATCAACAGCATTTAGGCTTGCTCCTGTGATCCTGTTGGCTATTGCTTCCTGTATAAATGAAATTTGGTGGAGGTGTTTAGAAGTCATTATTCCTTATTATTTCTGCTGAAATTTGTAGCTCCTTTGTGTTTGTTGCCTGCGCTCCTTCAAACAATGAATCTGAACGTATGTACATAAGAACTGTTAGTTCTATTTTAGTAAGATTGAAGATGATTTGGAACTTGGGAGGCCATTTTATACTTGTTTGTGTCAATACGAACGGCATGGTGTATTCTTCCCTTTTCCTTTTGAAAAAAACTCACATCAAAAGAGCCGCCTTGTAGTCCATGGACGACAGCCTTTCAAGCATTGGTGGGCATATATTTATTTTGAGCTTTTGTCACGGCATTGATTGATGTGTATAGAAAATGCATTTTTATGTGAGTTATTGATGTTTGATACCAATATCTAACACAATTCTTCGGGCCTCCCAACAGTATAAGAAATTTTGAGATGTGTAAATGCCATGACTGAATAAGAATGTATAAAATGCGCAGCAAACAGTTCTATTTTTCAAACAAATAGTAAACAACTTGAACAGTACTATTTATTATATGCATTGTACGGGTTAATTGGTAAGCAGTTTGAAGCAGAAAAGAGTAGCATGTGAATGGCAAGAGCTTTATAGATGCAGGTTGCCATATGGGTCTGTGGCCGATGGGGAAAAGAAAGTGGAACGAGAGACAAATTCCACTGAGGTGGGACAAACGGACAAACGCATCAGGGGCACTTATTATTGGGACAAACAAACAACACACGTGGGCCCGATCTCCCTAATTTGGTCCTTCCTATTTTTTTTCTTTTATTTATTATTATTATTATTATTATTATTATTATTATTATTATAAGCAGGCCCTATCCCAAATTCCCAACCAGATTAGTAGATAATATTAGAAGTTAAAAGTAATATTAGCACTTACCAAAGGCGGTTAAATGGTTTAGAGAGCCTGTTATAAGAAGAAAATAGTTAAAGCCTTTCAATCGAATCCTAAAACTCTTATTCTCACAAGGAGAGAGTTAAAGCTGGTAATTTCAATCATGGAAGTATAATGATTAAGGGAGGGTAATATCAATTTCATGGTTCCTTTTTGTTTTTTTTCAAAGCAATTTCATGGTTCTCAATCAAGTAGTTGGTGGACAAACCGGTTCGGTTCATAAAAGTGCCGCCCACACCCACGTCCTTTTTCACGCCAAATTTCCGGCACCTACGAACAGAATTATTGGCACTTGGCCCGAAATTCACGGAATTATACCCAAGCCGATTGATAATGACTTTGTATGGGCCGGGTTGGTATTTTATGCTCCCAGGATTAGACCGGTTTATCTGGTCTTTTGGGAATTCTGTGGAAATCCTGCACATTTTTTTAAAGCTAATAAGCCATAATGTACACGGAGACAGCAAGTATAGTGTGGTTGGGTTTATGTATATATATCTAAACCCAGCAGCCCGAAGGTTGGAAGGTTGATTCCATACTTAACTTACTAATTAGTTTAGCTTGTTCGACTTATTGAGTTGGAGAGAAAAACGCACACCTAGAGCTCATGAAGACAACAAGTCTTTAACGCTACAAGTCTTCCACCAATCATGAAGTGTATAACTAATTTTTTTCAATGCATGTTAACCATGTGCTTTGTTTTTTTTGTCTCAGTATGTGACTCATGTTTGTATTTACTAGATAACCAACCAACCTACCGGCCTCCTCTTCTTTGGTAGGCAATTTAGTTTACTCGGTGCTTGGCGTCAAATGCTCTCTGCATGCAGCAACTGCTTCCATCGGCGCTCGGACGCCTGAAAGCCACGGACAAAAGTTTGGTAAGCACCTTAGCCCTACCATGTTACTCTCATATGTCATTAGACATTGCCTCGTTGTAGAGGATAATCCTTCCACCGTTCCGCGTTAATCACGGCATGTAAACGAAGAAAACTGTGACCAATCTTCGTACCCCCACATGACAATCTTCCACACAAGTCCTCAATTATATTATTGAAGGCATTACAAAACCCTGAAAATATTTATAGTTTTGATATTTCCCGATAAAATAAAGAAACCAATGCATCATTTTTTTAGCATGAGAAATAAGGTATGATCCCTTGTGAACAGAGCCGGACCTAAATTGAAGCGGGAAAGGGAAAGGTAGGAGTGCACTTTTGACTTCCGGGCACCAAAGTACTCGTACACCCAGAAAGCAAATCTGGAGTGCTGCCTCCTTCTTGTGTTCTGTTTCAAGTCAAAGGTGGTTTGCAACAATACTTTTTATCATCTACCATGCCAGTCAACAATAAGTTACCAGACAATTGATGATCATCGATCTTCTCCAGTGATCCAAACGTTGTCATCTGAACAGTCAGAGTCGAAGTGAAATGCCCGGCGTTAGTTCTTTAAACCATGAAAGTTCGCATTGTGTTTTGTGGGCTCGAGGCGGAGGACCATCCAACTCCTACCAAACAGTGTTCTTCCACCGTCGAATGTGAACGCATAGAGCCAAAGGATGAGACAAGATTTAACCAAACGATCATACTTAAATAACGTAAGATCTTCAATTATGTCCAATAAAAAGAGATTAACTGCTCTGTTGTTGTTATGTGGGTGGCATGTAACTTTCGTTGACAGCATCCTACAAGTTCCTAATGTTTGATTTGCTTTCATATCTACTTGATATAAAGCAATTTACATCTTAGAATAAATCACCACATGATGTTTATTTTCCTTAGCAAAAAACATCGTGAATATCGGATGAAAATGATAAAAAAATAAAGACAAGAGTGAAAGCGTAATTGTTGTAATAGAATTTGGAGGATTCGGTGCAAGTCTGTAATTTCTTAATGGAAGGAGTATTTGGGCCACTTAAGAGAAGCATATTCTCTAATTTTATCTTTATGCTAATTAATCCAACTTACACGGATTCCACTCTTGTCTAATGGGTTTTTTTTTTGGGCTCAAAATTTTTAGAAAATCAACTGCGAAACAAAATAAAAATGCAAAATATTTAGAAAGAGTGGCTAGCTTATAATCAAGAAGACTGGTGAGAGTTGTAAAGGTTCAAACTTACAGCTCGTTTAAATGGTTTGTTTTATTTTTAATGGTTTGTTTTATTTATTCGGACATTTCAGCTCGTGAATATGTGGGTCATTCTGCTTTATATCTTTTTTGATATTTAATGTGCCATTCATTTTTTCTTTTTCATGATAAAACCAAATGCTTGTTAAAAAAAAATTTAAAAAACTCTTGAAACAATTAAGAAAGCTAGTTATAAAACAAAAATTAATTAAGATATCAGACAACTTGATTACGTTGCCACAATACCATCCATGGACACAAGCCTGCTACAAATCATCATCATTCGTTTTCAATGTGATTCTTCTCGTAATATACTTCCAGACATAAACATGGGTACTGATCAAACAAGAAGTTGCGGTAATTTCCTAGTGATCGCCATTAAAGCTCAAATCGAGTCCACTAAAATATTTTAAAAAATGGCAACTAAAAAAGATTGACCTCGGACATAAGAAACTGTTTAGATCTAATGAGGATTTAACAAAAGAAAATGTACATAATTAAAGAAAAGAAACCCACTTTGACGTTAGTAATGCTCAACTTAGATTGGCTAATTATGTATCAGCCCCTGCCAAAGCTCCCATTTGTCGGTGCAACCCAAGCCGACTGTCTGTCCGGGCTTGCTAGCCTCCTATTCGTGCTGAACCGGGCCGACCCACAATTTTATTTTTGCTTCATGTTAAAAAATTATATTTATTTATCGAGGAACCTCACTTTTTGCTGCTTAGATAAGAATATAAGCACTTTTAAATCTACCCACCTATTTAAATCATTCGGGTATAAATTTTTAATATAGATAAAAATATGCTCATCGTCCAACTATCTTTTTAATCTATCGACTGGTATTAAAATCAGCTGAATTATATAGAAATATCACTACAGCTAATACTAATTATTCTCTTATTTTATTTGTATTTTTGAATACTTTTTTTCTTTTTTTATTTACCTGAGTTGTATGTGCTTTTATAATAGCTACTCTCAAAAGTTTAACTCTGGATTTTTCCAAATATAATATTTTTTTAAATTTTTTTCAATTAAGTTCAACTTATTTGTTTTTAAGTTTCAAGTCAAATTTTATGGGCACTTGACTTTATTTAAATTAGAGCCAAACCCAAACCATATTGATTTATATTTAATTATTTTTTGGTAATTTACACAAAAAAATTAATAGATAAGGTCTGGACATTATATTAAAAACCTTTTATTTTTATTTAAAATAAAAAATATACATAATCGTATAATGTAAACATAAAAAATTAAGTTGAATCAAATGGAGACAAATTCAAAGTCTCTTTATTAGAGTTCAAGTTGATTTTTGAATGGATCACTTCAGGTTAAAATTAAATTGGCAAGGAACCAAAAGATCAGACTTAGTTATTATGCTTAATTAGCTCCGAAAATTGGTTTTTAAGGGATTAATATTATTGTACTTCCACTAAAATAGAATCACAAAACGGGCACAACATGTGACCGGAAAAATCAGCACAACGAGGTCGGCGCCGTAATTGACCCGGCACCAGCCGGTCGCCACAGGAGGTTAACTTTTTAATTAATTTATTCAAATCGCATTTTAAAGAAATCTTAAATGGGAACTTTGAGTTAATTATTGGAGAGTTTTTTGGCTCGTTTTCGGCTTTTAGCGAGTAGCGGCCATTGATTACGGTTATATCTCTTGCTTGTCGAATACACGCTCATTTTCTAAACAGACCATTTTTTCAATGTGTTTTACTATCGCCGGAATTGATTATAAATTTTGAGCAAATTTTATTTTTTGATCTAATTTTTGGAGTATCACTTTTGGGATCTAATTACTCTAATTAAATGGCATTAAACCAAAAAGAAATGATATTATTCAAAGTTATTATATTTCGCATGAAGTGAGCTCAAACATCCGTTTACCGATATAAAAAAGCCGTCCTAGTGGGATGTGTTCGAGTCAAAATTTCCAACCAAAAGTCCGACTCGGTTTGATACTTTTTCTTTTCTTTTTTATCATTTTTAACAGTGGAGTCTTCGTTTCGAAGTAGCCACCGCTCAAAAAAGTATAGAAAAACAAAAGTTCTACGCAGTAAAGAAAGACTGGTTATTGTGTGAAATGAGGAGAATGCCACCGAGATTATCAGACCAGAAGGGTTTCACAGGCCAGTGTCGGTGGGCATTTTTGCAAATACAGAAGTTGAGAGGTGGGGACTTGGTAGGGATGTTTTGATGGGGACTACATAAAAAGTGGAGCGGCGCTTGTCGGTTGTCGGATCCCAAACTTGTTCATGGGGTGTTCCCTTCCAGAATCGGTGTCCCTTCCCTGCCATTCACATAGACAGGGTCATAATTCCATCTTTCCAGACATGATGGCTGTTTTAGTGATTTGAGATGCCCCTAGTTATTGATTTAAACAGACATCACAAATGAATATTTAGCTCAATTGATCTTTGATTTATACGTGCAGTCGAATGGGTGCACGGCGACATTGTTGCTTGTGTTCTAATCTAGGCATCGAGTTTTAACATGCATGTTAACAAAATTTATCCAGATTCATTTTTATCACGACTTTTACCGGATTAGCATCCTCAATACAAAAGCCGAGATGGGAAGATGGAGGCCAAAAACGTTAAAAAGAAAAAGGCAAAATAAAAGAAAAGAAAAGAAAAAAGAAAAAGATACAAATGTGCATGGTGGGGGATGTCACTGAGTCACTGGTCCACAGACTTGCAGCGTCCATTACGGAGAAGATGGAGGCGGATTCCCGCGAAAGCCAACCCCAACATACTCACTTCATCACTACTTCCCGCCCCACCCTTTCCAAGTTAAATCATCCAAATCACCACTTTTAAAACAACAAATAAATCATAATAACCCACTCTTTATCACACAATTAATTGTTCCAATACCAGATAAAACAGCAAGCACAGCTCCATTTACGAATGGGAGAAGAAGGACTCGACCAAGTGATTTTTCCACCCATTTTTTTGAGATGCGGCCCCTGTCTTATATTTATTATTTGTAAGTGCCAAATGAAAGAGAAGGCACAGCAGGTTTTTACTTCATTTTGGGGTAGCTGGTAAAAAAACCGAAAAGGGGAGAACAGGGAAAGCCAGCATTTAATGGCTGGGAGTGGTTTTCACACAGAACCTCCACGTTGTCCATAAATACCACCTCCCACCTCATCTTCCCCTTTGTCTTCCTCTAGCCAATCTCCCCTTGGGACCGGCACCTCCCATCCTTCCAAGACCCACCTGCATTGCCGTTTCCTTCCTGACAATTGGTTCCGACAATGGCTGCTCCGGCGGTGTTGTTGAGCGTGATGGTGCTGCTTCTTGCTCCGATTGTTTCAGCCGGGCACGACTACGCCGCAGCTCTGGGGAAGAGCTTTCTCTTCTACGAGGCTCAGAGATCCGGCTACTTGCCTCACAACCAGAGGGTCTCCTGGAGAGCTAACTCCGGCCTGCACGATGGCAAGGCCAATGGGGTGGGTGAACACTCATAATCACCTTCTTTTTCTTTCTTTTTTTTAAAATTTATAATGCATTATATACAATAATGTCGTTTGCGGTTTTGTAATTTTGATATAGATTGATTTGGTGGGGGGATACTACGACGCGGGTGACAATGTGAAGTTCGGTCTCCCCATGGCCTTCACCGTCACCATGATGTCGTGGAGCATCATCGAGTACGGCCGGCAAATGGCCGCCGCCGGGGAGCTCGGCCACGCCCTCGACGCCGTCAAGTGGGGCACCGACTACTTCATCAAAGCCCACCCCGAGCCCAATGTTCTCTACGGCGAGGTAGGTTCCCCACCAACTCTTCTCCCATCAATCACCATTTAAGCTTCAAGTTGGGGGTGGGGAGGGGAGTTCACCTTTTCTCGACTGTGAGTGAGCAGGTGGGCGACGGCGACACCGACCACTACTGCTGGCAGAGGCCGGAGGACATGACCACCTCCCGAACGGCCTACCGGATCGACGCCAGCAATCCCGGCTCCGACCTAGCCGGCGAGACCGCCGCCGCCATGGCCGCCGCCTCCATCGCTTTCCGCCGCTCCAACCCCTCCTACTCCAACCAGCTCCTCTCCCACGCTAAGCAGGTTCTAAATCCGACCACGATTAGCCCCTAATCTGTAATTAGTTCATCACCGGCCCCCTGATTCGGAAAGCTGTTGCGATCACGTGGGCGTTTGGGTCCCGCCGCAGACCGTTGCTCGATCTGCGGCAGTGTGGGACCCGCGTCGGCATGTAAAACGGCCAATTCGTACGAAAGAGTTCGTTCAACGGCTAGTGGGGCCCCGAGTGGGGGGTGGCGGTTACGCCTGCTAACGGCCGTTTGCTTTTTTGCCGTCGCAGTTGTTCGAGTTCGCCGACAAGTATAGAGGGAAGTACGACAGCAGCATCGGCGTGGCGCGGAAGTATTATCAATCTTTCAGTGGATTCGCGGTAAGGAAAGAATTGGTTTTTGCTGAGTTGTTCTTCTTCTCGTTTTTTTCCATGGGTTTGCTCTGATTTGGTTGGAGAGGAATTGTGTAGGATGAGTTGCTATGGGCTGCGGCATGGCTGTACCAAGCTACCAATAATGAGAATTACCTTAGCTATTTGGCTAACAATGGGGATGCGCTGGGAGGCACTGGATGGGGCATGACCGAGTTCGGGTGGGATGTCAAGTATGCTGGTGTCCAGGTCCTCGTTTCCAAGGTAGGTTGGGCTCTTTGTGGGTGTTCTGGTTGATTTGGGCTACGAATTGGTCATGGAGGTGGGGAAAGATTTGAGTCTTTTGTTGTGATTGTGACCAGATTTTGATGCAAGGGAGGGGGCTCACCACTCGCCTACCTTTGAGAGGTTCCAGCAGAAGGCCGAGTACTTTATGTGCTCCTGCCTTGGGAAGGGTGGCCGCAACGTCCAGAGGACTCCTGGCGGCCTGCTCTTCCGGCAGAGATGGAATAACTTGCAGTTTGTTACCGGCTCTGCCTTCTTGCTCACCGTCTACTCTGATTACCTTGCATCGGCTGGGAAGAGCCTCAGTTGCCCTGCTGGGAATGTGCCTTCTTCTCAGCTTCTGTCCTTCGCCAAGTCTCAGGTGCTTCCCTACGCTTTTTACTGGCAGAAATTGATTGATAGTTGAAACCATTATGAGCCTGGAATGAATGAACTGGCTTTTTGTTGTAGGTGGATTACATTCTGGGGGATAACCCACGAGCAACTAGCTACATGGTGGGATACGGGAGCAATTATCCAAGACAGGTTCATCACCGTGCTTCTTCCATCGTGTCGATTAAGGTGGACTCCTCGTTCGTCACCTGCAGGGGAGGTTACAATACTTGGTACACCCGGAAGGCTAGTGATCCAAATTTACTTGTTGGGGCTCTTGTCGGAGGGCCGGATGCTTATGACAACTTTGCGGATGAGAGGGACAATTATGAGCAAACGGAGCCTGCTACTTACAATAATGCTCCCTTCATCGGCACATTGGCTCGTCTCCACGGTGGCAACGGTGGAATCAACCAACTTCTTCCAGGTACACATATGGAAGCATATCTTCCTCTAGGTTGTAACTTGGCTATCTATAACTAAGGTCAAAGCTTACCAAGTATGTAGAAGGCAAATTATTACGAGTTCCTCAAATAAGCTTTTTCCTCTGTTTCTGTTATCAGTGATGATTCCTGCGCAGCCAATCCGAACTCAACCAAAACCAAAGCCTCAGCCCCAGCCAGTGCCTACTCCAGCAACCGGGCGAACTCCTGCTGCAGGCAAATCTTTCTGCCATTTTCTTTTCTAGTTCTGTTTGGCCGAGACTCAAATCTTGGTTTTAGCATTCCTTGTCTTTTTACATCAGTTCATTTATTGTGCTATGTACCTGCAGGTTCGTCTAGCGTTGCCATCACAGTTGTGCAGAAGATGACCGCATCTTGGATTGCCAAGGGTAGAACCTACTATAGATATTCCACCATTGTGACCAACAAATCAAACAGAAATTTGAAGGATCTTAAGCTTACAATAGAAAAGCTTTACGGCCCCTTGTGGGGACTGTCAAGAATTAGCGGCTCATACGGTTTCCCGTCGTGGGTTAGATCACTTCCTGCGGGAAAGAGCCTCGAGTTCGTTTACATTCACTCCGCTTCTCCTGCCGACATTAGAGTCGCTGGCTACACCCTGGCTTAATTGAGAAGACGTCTAACAGAAAAAGCTCAATGTTTTCATCGTGTCAGAGATGTTTAATGTTATTGAGGAAACTGTTTCAGATTCGGATTTGTGCAGAAGTTTAGGTGGTATAGGTCTTGTGATTTTGACTTCGGTTGTGTGTTGGGTTTGGTTATATGGTAAGTTAGCCTTAGGTTGAAGAAAAGTGCCGAAGCTTATGAGGAGAAAAGTGTGACGAGACGAAGGGGTGCTCATCCTCTTTCTCCCCCCTTCTGCGGGTTCTTTTTTCTCAATACGTGTTTACAAGGGGAAGGATATTCTTATCTAAGTAGATAGTGAAAGGTTTTTAGGAGCCGAGATGGTAAACAAGGACCACCCGGCCGATTTAAATCATTCATTTCTTGTATTTTGAGTTTCAATTTGCTGTCACTAATCATGGTAAATGAAAGTTTGTAGCAAAAAGATTGTTTTCTTGATCAGTACTATCGTATTTTCCTCTCTAATTAAGCAAAAATGAATGATAAAGATAATATAAGACTTCGATCAGTTGTACTGTCGTTTGACAATGGGTATGTTTCAAACTTCCAACCGCCTGAGGATTCCTCTGTAATGTAGCTTGAAGTAGCCATGAGGGCCCTAGACCTCTGTTCGATCGATACATGCATTCAATTATTTGACTTGTTCAAACTATGAACTCCCCGGTCCTGCATCTCAGAGCATCGATGATGTCATGAACAATCCAACCCCAAAACTCGGTTTTCCTGATCAATCTGATCCATTCGATTATGTATCTCTGCAGTCCATTATGAGGAGAAAACCCGGACCAGGATCACATTACCATTCACAGCTCACAACCATGGACGTGCAAACAGTTAAGGAGTCCCACGTTCCTCCATGTCATCCCATTAAGTAGACGAAGCAAAAACCGTTAACTGCGAGTTCCAATTCATAAATAACATATTTCCTCGCTAGTCGCTACAATATCCGACAGAACTTTCAGGTAGTAAGAGTCTGAGGTCTTGAACAGAAAAGAAGAAGATCGATCCTTGAGGTGCCATTTCATCCGCCCTTCTTGGGTTCTGAAGGTGTGGATGAATAATAATGCTCGAGTTTCTCTTCGGCTGGCGCAAGGCCTCCAAATGGTAACCAGTTCAAGTGCAACAGAGAGAGATGAAGATGAATTTGGATGACAGAATATAGCGGTTTCTGACTGTTGGGTGTGTGTTGTGCATGGTGCAGCAAGGACATGCTGAGGAATCTGAGGCGCCGGCTGAAGCCTCTGAGGAGCAAGAACGACTCTATTGTGAGGCAACAAAGACAGGTCATTGCACATCTTCTCAAGAGTGGCTCACCCATTGCCAGCACCCTCTCCAGAGTACTCTTTTTTTGCTTTTTTTATCTTCCAGAAAATTCCAACTTTTTGACGTGGTTGGTTCTTATGGTGAAGTCTTACCATGTTGTAGGTAGAACAACTCAACCAGGATCAGAGCATGCTAGCAGCGTATGACCTCTTGGACCAGTTGTGTGGCTTCATCATCATGAGCCTCTGCTATATC
Source organism: Piper betle (assembly GCA_033002965.1). Lineage (NCBI taxonomy): Eukaryota > Viridiplantae > Streptophyta > Magnoliopsida > Piperales > Piperaceae > Piper > Piper betle. The sequence goes on from JAURVB010005839.1 coordinate 104,270, forward strand.
AGGAAGCACAAGCTTATTCTGTAAGCCAAACGGCCTTGTAAATGCTTTGCTTCTAGCTTAATATTTAAAAAGAAAAACTGCGGTTCAGCTCTAACTATACAATTCTCTCCTCAAATAGATTTATTCACTATAAAACTGCAGAAACATCTCTGTTTGATTCCTCATCTTCTAGGGACTGCCCACGTGAAATAATAGAAGCCATTGCCACTGTAATGTTCACGGCTGCAAGACTTGCTAACCTGCCAGAGCTCCAGGTGCTAAGGAAGCTGTTTGGTGGGCGTTATGGTAGAGATTTTGAAGCTTCGGCAGTTGAACTTTACCCTGGGAATCATGTCAACCGACAGGTTAAACTGTTCACTATCGAATCTAACATTTAAGAAGAAAACAATTAAAAACTTGAGTTTTTTCCAACTTACCTGGCATCACCAAAAATTGCACAGATGATAGAGAAACTTTCTGTTCCGTTTATTTCAAATTACGAGAAGTTCAACTTGATACAAGATGTTTGTCGGGAATTCCATCTTTCCCAGGTCCGTGCCGAGCTGCGAAAGTTTTGTATATAACTTTTAAACAGAACTACTTATCTTGACGTATATTTTTACACATTTTGTTAACATTGAATTATGAAAAAACAATTGCAGGTATACGACACATTCATTATCAATGGGCACCGTAGGTGGGACGATGAAGTTTCTGACATAGATATTCAGGTTGGCTATAACGATGATTGTACAGATCAAGTCCAAGAGCCGCTAACTGTACTGGCACGAGAAAGTGAGAGAGATCAGATGAGATACACGAACACAGCAATATGGGATCAGAATCGGCATTTTTCTTCATGTTACGTGAGGCAAATGAAAAACACAAGTAAAGACAGCAGTTCACGTGAATATGAAAGCTCCGACGTCTCCAGCAATTCAGCTAGCGTAAGCATGATAAAACGACGAACCCGAGGTAAAATATTTTGTGAACATTCTATTAGTTTTTTGGCTACTCATCAGTGTCATGACCATGCCTAAGAATCTTTTATGAACAATCTTAAAAACATCTGTATTGTCCTCCTCTGGCTGTGCTTATCTATCGATATAAATGATGAAACAATGGGTAATAGTCCATTTTCTACAGTGGCAGGAAAATGTCAGACCTCAAGTCAAAACAAAGAAGACTTAGACAAGAATTGGATTACAATTGAAGTTTCATCTACACAGAGGAATGAAGAATACAACAAACTGATTAGGAGTGGAAGGTCGAGATCAAGTAATGGGTGTTCTAGCAAGAGGAGGAAGCGGTCAGAATTAAACCTGAAAGAGTGTGGGATTAATGAAGGATCACAAACCACCAGTTCTAGCAGGAAAAGATGTTCTCGACACAGTTCATCAGTTTCATGCACAAAGATAGCAGGGCCTATACAGGATTATGCAGCCCTAGATTGTCAATCTAATTTTCAGTGTATCCTTCACCAAATGGTGAATAACAGCAGAGAACAATCTTTGCTATATGAACGGGAAAATCTTCCATATGATTTACTATGTGAAAAAAGAAAATCATGCGTAGTTGGAAGAAGCAGTAGTTTCTCAATTGGCAGCCATGAGAAGAAAGGTAGCCACAAATGCAAATACAATGTTGACTCATTTGGTGATGAAAATCTTAGTCCGGACTGTTGCTTATACCATCCCTGCTACTTCCTGGCCAGTGAAAATGAAGTAAGCGACCAAGCCTCAAGCAACATCACCGAACAAGAGATGATTGATGTTTCTTCCATCCAGAAATCTAAATCAAATTCAGAAGGGAGTGATGAGAGCCATAACAGCAGGCAACATAGTAAAGCATCAAATGAAGTAAAGGAAGCCGAGGAAAAAGAGGCATCAGAATGTAATGGTGACAGCCAACTACAAAAGTTGCCCCCTTATACGCGGACAAGGTCAATGCCAAATGAGAGAGCTCACAGCAAAATGACCAAGCAAACCTTACGTTGTGCTTCGCTCAACCATGTTCATCCCATGCTTCCAGATTATGATGATTTGGCCGCAAAATTTACAGCACTGAAGAGAGAATACAGTAAGAAGGTAACTAATGTCGCAGACAATCTGTAATACATTTCATTAGTTGATTCCAAGAATGTATAACTTGAAGATTTTGATTTATGAATATCATTGTTTCATTAAAGATGTCACATTTCACGGATATTATATGCAGCGGTCTATATTTCCTTCTAGCATAAACAAATTTTGAAATGATGCCATCCCAGGATTACATGAGAGGAGAATCAGGTATTAGAAGAAATGCAGATAAGTAATTGCAAGCTCAGATGTGAAAATGTGCCATGTCAGGTTTCTGGATTATAGCATCCAAGAGTATCAATAATCCTCTTACGACCTCATGAATCCTAACATGAAGACTATCAATAATCCTCTTCCAACCTTCATCTCACAACTCCTTTCTATTGTCACCCTTAACATCTAAATTTGGCAAATCTATTTTTGTCATCCCGAATGAGATGAGTCAATCCATGGCAAACAATTTATAACGACGAATAAAAAAAGCATTGTATCAAAAAACGCAATAAACATTGACAAATTTAAACAAAAACCAACTTAAGAAAAACAAGGAAAAACACCATATCTTCACCCGAGCCATTCTCGCAGAAAATTCCTTTCATACTCACATTCGACAATTCAAATCGCCGTGCAGATGCATACAACATCTCAAAATGATCTCATTGATCAAACAACCAACATTCTTTACACCGGAATTTTTGAGTTTTATGTGTTGACCACATCCCTATCGAAAATCACATCTCTCAAGTCACAACTAAACAACAACAAACATAGATAAATCACCTTTGTCATCGTCTCCTCGTCCACGTCGAAATCCGCATCCATCTCTTCCCTTCCGCTAGCAATACCCGCCGCCGACGAGGAAACAGGGGAAGGCTCACCTTCATCCTCAATCGCCGCCGTTCACGGATTCGGAGATTGGCCGCCATTGATGAAGGCTTGGAGTCGGGTGGCTTGCAAATATGATCGGATTGAGAGGGGTGGTTTTGAACCATTCGGCTCCCGCCAATTTGAATATCGGGTCGGGTTTCCCTGCCGACTAACCGGACCGGGTCTTGAGCCAATTAACCGGTCCGATGTAACAAAATAAATTTGAAAGTTTTTCTTTTTTTCCGAAAGCCTTTAAGGTAATTTGCTTAGTTGCCTTTTAGTAATACTACAACGGTGAACACTTATATACCCAAATAGCTCATTTTGAAATACATGAGGGCAATAACACCAAAATATTTTAATGTTAGATATGATTTCATTGAGTTATGTAGCGTGGATGTTCGTATTTACATGTCGTCACCGAAGGGTATGACATTCAACAAAAATTTCTACTCAGTTTTGTTCGTTCCTTATGTTGGATGTTAATTTATTTATTAAAAAATAATTTATATTATAATCCATGAACATCTCTACGCAAACGAACATCTATGTTGTCTGTAACTGTGTGAATAAAGTGAGAAATCGTCCACTCTTCATCTTCATAATTTGTACTTTATGATTAAGGATTTGTTGAAAAAATCTTCAAAATTGGAGATCAACCACAGCGAACAAAAAAATGAGAAAATAAGACCTAAGAAATAAGATAAAACAAAACCACAAAAGGGCAGAGATTTAACGTGAAAAACCCTCCTTCAATCGAGAGTCAAAAACCACGGGTAATAACGAACAATTCACTACTTCAACCAAAGATTACAGTCATCAAATATATAAAGAGATATACAAGAAAATTACTCACAATTACAGGATTTCACTCTTTCTTAATACTTGTATAAGATAAACTTGTGAATATTTTTCCACCTTCTTTTATCATTATATCTCTCTTTTCTCTTATCTTTTTTTTTACTTATCTTGCCTTCTACTTGTCTTGCCCCCCCTCCACATGAGCTCAATTTATAGAGAAACTTTAAGACCCTTCATTCTCCATGGAACAACTAACAGCCACCTCTGTTAATATTTTGAGATTTCTTTAGTGTTTCGAGTGTGACAATGAACTATATATCATTAATACAATTACATATATTAACAGGATTTCATCTCTTACGTGTTTGAAGCCATATGTAGAAGAGAAATTGTTTCTCTATTTATTGAATCATAAAATCGGGTCTGTCTTTTTATTATATTATGATTATGACACAGTTAAAGTTTTCTCCTAGCAGCTGAGGCCAGCTTCGTGCTAATCATAACCAAATTTCCTTTTATGACATGCAGAAAAGCTCAAAACAAAAAAAGTCCAAAATAAATTTTCAATTTAAAATGAAAGTAAAAGGCTAAACTAGTGTAAATATTTCTTTTTTCTTTCCGACAGAAAGCGATGTTAATGTTTGTATGACGGGAAGAATGGTGCTGATTCTTCAGCAGAAGGTTGTTCGCCCAATTCAGTGAACAGGAAAAGAATGCAACTAAGATGACTGTTCTACCTTCGTTACAAGCTAATTACACTCGGTTACTTCATCACTTCTAATGACTAAATGCATTTAACTGTTGGCAATTCCGTATTCTCAATTAAATGTGAAAGAGTACTCAAATGAGCTGCTGAGATATTCTGATTGAAACAACTTCTCCATTGACGCCATTCTTCATAACCTGGTATTTCAAATAAAGCCCTGCCACCAGGAAGGAATATTCAGTTTGCCCTGCTCACGGATAGAATAAACAAAAGCATGGAATTAATGGCGAGATTAAATTCATAGTGTTATTGTCACCATCATTTTGCTGCAGGTTTGTGTTCACCGCGACAGCGTGAAGATTGATTCGGGACTTGGGCTGCCCGTCGGTGGGGCTTCCACTCCACTCCTTGAGATTGAGAAGTTCTATAGAAAGTTGGCAAACAGAATAAATGAAAACATCTTTGTGCATAATTAGTTAGGACTCCTCTGAGAACAGAATACCCACAAAGCAGAGTTAACAAATTAGCAAGTACTATATATATAGGAGGAGGTGGACGGAGGCAATACGAGAAGCAGAGGGAGTTTTGATGTATTTGACGTCGAAAATGCCCGCCGTTGCTGAGTTACACATCTTCTGAATTTTGCGGGAACCGATTTCTTCATAGTCCCAGGAATTGTTCTTGAACTCCTCACGAAGGAAGAGCTCAAAATGTCTTGCATCCAGCGTCTGCATTGTTCCTGGTTCACCACCACCGGCATATAGATTATGATCTGATCGAACTACGTGAACATACTAACGAATGAGCATAATACTCAAACTAGAGAGTACGGGGGCAAATGGTTACTTGCTAATCTATAGTTACCTTCACATGTGTCGAGATTGCAGACTGGGCAACGAACCAGTTGCAAATCTGAAGATAGAAAATAAGACGAATTACATGAGTTTCTGAATAATACAAGGCAAAAAGTGCATACAGAAACTTGAATTGCTAACGACACATTAGAGTGAATGGTATAAGGATGATGCAAGTTTTTCACTAGTTGAGAAGTAATTATAAATAAGTACCAGCTATCCATATCCCTGTTTTGATATTTTTCAAGATGCATGCCCCATTTTTCTCCACCATTTCCCTTGTAGTTTGTTCTCGTGGGATCTTTATCGGCTGTGACAAATGTTCCGTCAAGTATGCAACCGGAGAATCAAAGAAGAATGCCCCAATCCTCATCCAATCTAAATGACAAGATACAGAAAATGAGTAAGATCGAAGATTTTGCTAACCAAGGATTGTCTATAAGTATTGCGTTGTCAAGATTCATCGACACAGAAATAAATACCAGTCAACTTCTTACCAATGTGTTTCTCGTTCTGTCGGAAGCAGTAGGAATGACGCCCATCTGCATCAGAATACGGCACTCTGTGTCACAATCCAAAATTTCAAAATCCCAATTGAATACTATTTATTTCAGTAATTAATTGTATTTACGTACGGATCATTTGATCCCAAGTAAAAATAACACTACGATTGTCATATTAGGCCTCCAGTCACGTAGAAAATGGATGTTCTTGACATCTCAACTTGCTAAACCAATAAGCCATCCAATCAAATAAAGAACCCAACAGTGTAAATTGTACATGAAGTAAAAATAGCACTACGATTGCCATATTAGACGTCCAGTCACGTAGAATATGGTTGTTCTTGACATCAATCAACATGCTTCTTAACATCAATTAACATGCTGAACCAAGGAGCAATCCAATCAAATAAAGAACGTTGCAACGTGCACTCGTGAGAAACATGCTTAAAATGTTAAATCAATAGCAAACGAGCTACTATATGATTGCAAACAAGACAAGACAATACAAGGATGCAAATCATACAATCGCTATTGAGACGACCGACAACATAAAACAACTGTTGTGATAGGGAGAGACAGGGGTAGGAAGGGTGTTCACCGAAGGCAGAGGCGTAGAGCGTCGCCCATTTGAAGTCGACATATGGGGGAGCAGGGACGTTGAGGTCGCGCAAGCAGGCGTACTTCCAGACGCTGTCTTCCATGATCAACTTGTGGAACCAGCGGTTGGCCATCCCAAGCATCACCAGCGACTTGCCGTCCAGAAACTTGCCAATCTCTGTCCATATGTCTGCCTCGTACCTTTTCCAACACAGAACACTCTTCAATTCACGTAAAAAACGGCTGCAATCATATCGGGATCCCCCTTAGCAATCATCAAACCGAGAGAGGAAGCCGTTGAACATTTCAAAATGTTCGAATTACAGACAAGAAAGTGTAAGTTGCAGGCGATTTCGACAATACAAGTCTAGCGAGCGATTCGTGGGAGCTTGAATGCTTTAACGAAATGGAGAATCCAAATTCACAAACACACAAATTCCCTCAAGAAGGAACCGAAAATTGGATCAAACTCCAGAAAGCTGGCAAGCATTTTCCGAATCAGTAACATCATGCAATGATTTGAAACGATGCGCACATACTTTGAGGGAAACGATAGTCGAAACTAGAGCTCGCATTCATCCAGATTCCACAAATAGTGATGTGAGGAAGCTTGATCGGCGCAGGAGCTACTCAATCAAAGCGATCTAGCCGAAGTTGCTCAAACAGCAACACGAAATAACAAGTGGCATAACAACCCCACCTCAGTTCAGATTCGAAATCGAATTCCCAAAACATACTCCACAAAGACAACATGCACAACCATCTCTAAAAACAGAGTCGCAGCAGAATTGGAACAAGTCCTGTATCCCCATCAACCTCACACCCCGCATTCCACACATCAAATGATTCAAAACACACACTCAAAAACTAAAAAACGCTCAACGCAAGACTCAACACCGAAATTCAAAAACTGAAACGAGAACGCGACAAAACCGAGCGATGCCTACGAATCCGGAGCTCAAGCACAAAACCGAATCCCGCAATCGACAATCGGAGAAGAAGAAAGGGACGGCATTGTGTACCAGGTGAAGGAGGGTTGAGGAGGGAGCCGGTTGGACTGCCGAGGAGAGGTGCAGCAGGACATGCACCGAGCTTTCCGCATCCGCTTGCTCACCCTCTTCTCCCCTCCCATCTCTCCCACGTCGCCGGCGGCGACTACCTTCCCCGATCGCTCCATCTTCTCCGTCGCAAGCGTCGTCGTCGTCTTCCTGCTCCGGTGATTGCGGCTCCGGCGAAGGTGGGTGTGTGTGGGAACGAATATGGGGTGTTGCTGGTTTTCTTGCCGCGGGACCGTTTTTTTTATTTGAATTTTTTTATTATTATTTTCAATGTTTTGGAAAAAAAAGATTTTGTGGAAATATCCAAATGATTATAGCTTTTTGACCAATTGATTAATGCTTAATCGTATTTGGTACTATAGTCCTTGAGTCTTTACTGGGCGTATTCTCTTACTTAAGTTCGATATTAGGTAATTAATTTTAGGCATTCCATGTTATCGACTAGTTTGTTGACATAATAACAAAATATTCCATTATGTAACAAGTTTGAATAAATCCAAACGACTAAAGAATCAATTTTCATGACTTATATTTTTAAATAATTAACACTAAATAATTATCATTTCTTAATTATCAATAAAAGTGCAGTGAAAAGTTGTATGCTCCGGTGAAAAGTGGAATTCAATCAATTAATATACGATAAAAATAAAAAAATAAATCAAATCATTATAATTCATCTCCCTATTCAATTACGAGCTATTTTTTAAATTAGAGTCTATCTCGAATTATTATACTTAATCTCATTATTCAACGAAGACATCTATAAAATTTGAATTTCAGAAATTATCTCTTTCTATCTAACATATGCCATGTATGACGCGGCATGCATTTTGACTAGGTACGTTAACACATCAAAGTTTAAATACTATATAGGAGGTATGCGGAATTTTAGATCGATCATGCAGTATATTTGGTTCGATTGGATTTGATCAGATTTAATTGAATTTGATCAGATATTATATTTAATTTAGTAATGCATTAATTTATACATCCTTGAAAAATTTTCAAGGCTGGTTTCCTTTGCCTTAATTTCTTCTTCCAAGTAAGCCACAAGAAAAACAAAGAAGAGTTCCCCAATCTTCATCCATTTTACTTGACATGTTAATGATGGAAGAGAACGTATGGAAGTACACTTTGCTTGCACAGGCTCAACAGCCCTGCTCCGTGTAGCAAGCGTCTCCGAGTCTCCGAGTCTCCGAGTCTCCTGACTTTTGATAATGGGTGTATGCAGCAAGCGTCTCCGAGTCTTGCTCCCAGCGAAAAATTTTTGGAGACGCCTGCTGCAAGCGTTCAGGCTTAAGGGCGTTTCCATGGGCGTCTGAAGCAGCCGTTTCCAAATAATTTTTATTGGTAAAAGTACATAAACATGCATCACAGAACAATTCAATTAAACAAAATGATAATAAACTTGTCTTGCTTCTTAGAGGTACAAGAATTTGATTAGTAATAAGATTGCTCAAAAACTCTTTAGGGATACACACACAACCACAAAATTTTTGGAGTTATCACATCTACGCAGTGGAGCACCGCCGTGTTGTGGGCTTCACGTCGAGCACTGGGGTCTGGCCGGGGACGGTCGGAGTTGGCCAGAAAATAACCTCGAAGTTGGCCTCTCGCTGCTATCTTTTGTTTTAATTCTCCACTCTCTTCGTTTAGGTGGATATGGGCCTTTTCGATGGCAAGGTTTGGCTATACTGCTGTCGCGAGGTAGCTAACATTTGCTTGGTGATGAAAGAGATGGCCGCCATGAGTCCCCGGGGAGGAGGGATGGCCACTTCTTCTAGTTGTCAACTTTCCTTACTCACCGCTACTCCGAATAACCTGATCTTTACTCTTCCTCTTCTTGGGTCTCACCCCATCTTCAAACTTTGTGACGGGGAAGGGATGATATCTGTCCGTGGCCCATATCTGATTCCGAAAATTCAAACTTAAATCCAGTTTAAATTCAAAAATTATATTTATTTTATTTATCATATCATATCTTACTAAGGTCCGATTTATGAAAATAATATAAATTTTAATTTAAAAATAAATTAAAAATGATAAAAAATTATCCTACTGGCGACTCAAGTTTGATTTAAGTTGCAATATACACAAGTTTATTCTTCAAGAGCGACTGCTTGTGAACCAAACCCATGCTCGTCAACGTGCTCTGACCAAGGCCATGCATGACCATTTCGGTCGAGTCTTTTGTGCCCAAGCAAACTGTTGCTGATGATCCTCGTTGAAGAAAGTTCAAGGTGGTACCTATAAGAATAAGAAGAACCGGCAAACTGGTGGCTTGTCTCATCGGTGTATTAGTCAACTCAATACCTCGCCGATGTGTAGCTTGAGTTCTCACCGAGGAACCTCTTTGCCTTGTTATTGTGAAGCACTTTAGGAGTTTTGCCTGCCCACCGCTCCTGCATACTCAGAACATTTCCCTCCCCCCACCCACCATCATGCTGCTTGCCAAAGAAAGAAAATAAATTCCATCATCCTTGTTTGCTGCTTGCTGTCACAAAGGAGTCCTAGCCAGACGTCCGCTCTGAAGAGTTGCTGCCCGCCTTGCCAACGCTGCCAACCCATTGAAAGCAACTGCTGTTCCAGCCATACTCAACATTCCGCCTTGTGACTTGACGTTGTTACTAGTGCACCGTAAAGTATTACTGCTGGTTGCACCAGACTTCAGCAGTCGGCCATGCATGCTTGAGATTAACACCCTCGAAGGCCCGCTTGGCCGTTGCTTGGAGTTTTTAGAAGTGGCTACCTTGCCGGGGTGTTGGTGCTAACCAAGGAGGAAACGTCACCGACCTTGCTGTTTAGAGCACGAGGAAGCCTACCTTGTTGCTTACACCTCCGTTGCCGATAATTAGCACCGTTTTCCGCCATGGCTATCTCTACTTGTTGTTTTGTTGCTGTGAAAGAGCCCACCTCGGTCTTCCTAGTTGGGTACCTCGCCGAGAATATCCCCTCCTAGTTGCTGTTCCGTGGAGCCCCACCCGTCACGGCGTCTAGAGACCTAGCCACCATTGCTGTGAAGAAGAGAAGCCTTCGTTTGCGCTGTTGCTGTGGACGCCAGAGTTCGTTGCTGCCCCCATCCTTGTCGCTGCTTTGGACTGCCCTGAGACTTGCACCTTGCTATGAAGCTGCCAAAGGAAGAGAACACTGCTGGAGGTCTGGTGCCGCTCGTGCCAAGAAGTTGTTGAAGTTTGAAGTTGCTGCCCTGCCGAGGAGAGGGGTTTTTATTGCTACCTGCTGCTGTGTTGCTCGCCGCTGCCTCGAGGGAGTACGTAGAGCCTTCCCGTTGTCTTGCTGCACCTCGTTGCTGGAGTCCTAGAGGTCGCTCTTTGAAATTTTGCCAATCATCATCGCCGTGGGTTTGTAAACTCGCAGGCACATCGGAGAAATGCGTGAAGTCCACATGCTGAAAGGAAAGTTTGACGTCAAACACACCGGGACCTTGTAGCTTTGAAGTGGCCCACCATCGCGGAGATCGGCTATACAACATCGGTCTCCAGTGACGACTCCTCACCGCTGTTGCCAAAGCAAACGTAGAAGACCGACGTTGGTACCTCATCACCGTAGCTGTTTGCCGAAGCTAAGGGGCTGTCGGGGTTGAGGAGTGTTCACTTAAATTAGTCAATTTGTTAGGAGTCGTCCTATGTAGGGAATACGTTGCAGTTGTTTCACTCTTGGTAATGGTTTGCTTGTTACCTTGTGGTTCTTATTCTACAGAAAATAGTTGCACATATGTTTATTGACTTCTTACTTTCTAGTTATCACCTATTAGATTAAAGCCAATATCAAGGCTACTACTAGTTGTTTTTATTTTATTCGAGCAATAAAATATTTCTTTCTCTCACATTTCTTTATCCTGGGTATTAGCTTGTGTTTTGTTTTATTGATTATATGAGTTGTATAATTTTTTGCTTGTTTCAGAGATATCAAAGCTTGAGAGTGAGAGTTAAACACGTGAGGCACCCGTTACCCAATGACTATAGATTCATTTTTTGTGCAAGCAGCCATCCCACACTGTGATGGTCACTACGACCATTGGAGCATGCTATGGGAAATATTTTTGCGGTCAAAAAATATTGGGCGGTCATTGAATCTGGAATACAAGAGCTGCCAACAGTGGGTCTTGACGGAAATCCAAACTACAGAACTAGAAGCAAGAAAGTTGAAGGACGTGAAGGCGAAAAATTATCTCTTTCAAGTCATTGATCGTTCCATCTTAGAAACTATAATTTGTAAAGAAACTTCCAAAGATATTTGAGACTCTTTGAAGAAGAAGTACCAAGGCTTTATGAGAGTAAAGCGTGCACAACTTTAAACATTAAAAAGAGACTTTGAGATGCTAGCAATGAAGGAAGGAGAAATCTGTTACCAACTCTTGTTCCAAAATCATGGAGATTAGCAACAAGATGCGAATCCATGGTGAGAAGATGAACAGCGTCACCATTATGGAGAAAATTTTGCGTTCTTTAACTCCAAAATTTAATTGGAGAAAATTTTGCGTTCTTTAACTCCAAAATTTAATTATGTTGTCTGGTCAATTGAAGAGTTAAAAGACATTGATGCATTCTCTCTCGATGAGTTGCAAAGCTCCTTCCTAGTGCATGAACAGGAGATGAGGAAAAGTTCAACAATTGAAGAGCAAGCTTTGAAGGCTTTTACCGATACATGTTCCAACAATTTCAAGGGAAGGGGTAGAGGTAGAGGAAGAGGAAGAGGAGACCCTGAAAAAGAGATGTCAATAGGAATTTCAAGACTAATAATGACCAATCTTGCAGCAAAGATAGATGACGAGATTTTGACAAATCCAAGGTAGAGTGCTTTCAATGTCACAAATATGGTCATTATGCATCTGAATGTTATTCAAGGTCGCCTCATGGTAAAGAAAAGGAAGAAAGTTCAAATTTTGCTACGAGAAGGAAGCAGAAACATTGTTGATGGCTATTCAAGATGGACAAAAATCTGAAGCAGATATTTGGTATATGGATACAGGCTGCTGTAACCATATGAGTGGAAGTAAGTCTTCTTTTTCCCATCTAAACGAAGATTTTTATTCTACTGTGTGTTTTGGTGATCATTCTATTGTTTTATATTAAGATAAGAATCAAGAATGATTTTGTGGAAATAATTTCCAATGTGTTGTATGTTCCTGACTTGAAAAGTAATTTATTGAGTGCTGATCAGTTACAAGAAAAGGGTTATATAATCACTATTAAGAATGGTGTTTGTGAAATTTATGATTTTGTGGTGGTGAATATTGCTCAATAGAATTTGAAGCTTTTTGTGTAAGGCACGACATTCGAAGAGAACTTACAGCTGCATATACACTACAATAGAATGGTGTATCAGAAAGGAAAAATAGAACCATTCTCAATATGGTGAGAGGCCTGTTGGGAATAGGAAGAATTTCAAAGACTTTTTGGCCAGAAGCAGTAAACTGGAGCATTCATGTTTTGAACAGAAGTCCAACCTTTGCTGTTCGAAACATGACACTGGAAGAGGCTTGGAGTGGGAGAAGACCAAATGTGGATCATTTCAGAATCTTTGGATGCATTGCATATGCTTATGTCCTAGAATCAGAAAAGGAAGAAACTTGATGACAAAGCTGAAAAATGTGTCTTTCTTGGTGTAAGTGATACATCCAAAGCATATAAATTATATAATCCACTAACAAAGAAGATTGTGATCAGCAGGGATGTTCTTTTTGATGAGGAGGCTACTTGGGATTGGAATAGGCAGCAGCCTACTCGAGTCCTCTATGACAATGATGATGAACAAGAGCAAATTTCAGTACCTCTGATGTCTGAAAGTCCAACCTCTACAACTGCATCTATTATGCCTGAAAGTTCAACTCCCACAGCCATTGCGAATTCACTACCAGTGGCTGAAGTCAGTGAAGAAGAAGCTCAATCTTTTCGCCGTGTTAGAAGAAGACCAGCTTGGATGGAAGATTATGAGGTAACTGGAATTGAAGATCCAATTACTCACTTTGCTTTGTTCGCAGACTATGACCCTACAACTTTTGAGAGTGCTATCAAAGAAGAAAAATGGCGAAAAGCGATGGATGCTGAAATTGATGCCATTGAAAGAAATGATACTTGGGAGCTATCCGAGCTTCCAAATGGACACAAAACCATTGGTGTAAAGTGGATCTTCAAAACAAAGCTGAAAGAAAATGGTGAAGTGGACAAGTACAAGGCACGCTTGGTGGCCAAAGGTTACAAGCAGCAATACGGGATTGATTATACAAAGGTTTTTTCTCCAGTTGCAAGACATGACACAATCAGATTGGTGGTTGCATTGGCGGCACAAAATTATTGGCCTATTTTCCAGCTAGATGTCAAATCAGCATTTTTGCATGGGTACTTGGATGAACAGGTATTTGTTGATCAACCTCCTGGCTATGTCAAAATTGGAAATGAGCATAAAGTTTATAAATTAAAGAAAGCTCTCTATGGACTAAAACAAGCTCCACGGGCTTGGTATAGTCGCATTGAGACTTATTTCCTTAAAGCTGGTTTTTCAAAATGTCCCTACGAGCATACATTGTTTGTTAAGATTGGGGATAAAGGAAAAATGCTCATTGTGTGCTTGTATGTTGATGATCTAATATTTACCGGGAATTGTGATGCCATGTTTGAAGAATTATAAGAAGTCTATGATGAATGAGTTTGAAATGTCTAATCTTGGTATGATGCGTTACTTTCTTGGCATAGAAGTAGTACAGTCAAGTGATGGGATCTTTGCTTCTCAAAAGAAATATGTGGGAGATATCTTAGACAGGTTCCAAATGAAGGATTGTAATCCTGTAAGCACTCCAGTTGAAGTTGGCTTAAAGCTACATAAAGATCATGAAGGGAAGAGGGTCGACAATACTCTTTACAAACAAATCGTGGGCAACTTGATGTATCTGACTACGACAAGACCAGACATAACTTATTCTGTAAGTCTAATCAGCAGATATATGGAGAATCCTATAGAAATGCATTTGTTAGCTGCCAAGAGAATCCTTCGTTACTTGCAAGGAACTAAAGATTTTGGGTTATTCTACAAGAAAGGTGAAAAGTCCAATTTGCTAGGATTTACTGATAGTGATTATGCAGGAGATCAAGATGATAGGAGGAGTACTTCAGGTTATGCTTTTATGCTTGGGACAGGTGCAATTTTGTGGTCCTCTAAGAAGCAACCAATTGTCACTTTGTCAAGTACAGAAGCTGAATTTGTTACTGCTACAGCTTGTGCTTGTCAAGCTATTTGGCTAAGGAGAAATTCTTGAGGAGCTACAATTCAAGCCACCAGGAGTTACAAAAATTATGTGTGACAACAATTCAGCAATCAAATTATCCAAGAATCCTATGCTACATAGAAGAAGCAAGCATATTGACATGAAGTTCTATTTCTTGAGAGATGTTACAAAGGATGAAGTAATTGATTTAATTTTCTGCAGAAGTGAAGATCAATTGGTTGATATATTTACCAAACCTCTCAAAATCCTAACATTTCAGAAATTAAGAAAGATGTTTAGTGTTTGCCCATTAAAGGAGGATAGTATTCCTTCAAACTGATTGTGTGCATCATCGAGGGAAGGAATTTTGAATAAGCCAATTTGTTAGGAGTTGTCCTAGTTTGTAGAGAGTATGTTGTAATTGCTCCACATGTTGGAGTGACTTAGTTAATTTGTTATTTTGTGGTTCTTATTCTACAAGAAAGAGTGATTGCACATATGTTTATTGGGCAAAATTATTTCCCACTTTATAGGTATCACCCGTTGAATTAAAGCCTATATCAAGGCGGTAACCAATTGTTTTTATTTTATTCAAGCCATAAAGTTTTTCTCTCTCACATTTCTTTACATTGTGGGTATTAATTTGTGTTTCGTTTTATTGATTACGTGAGTTGTATAATTTCTATGTGGAGCCTTACGCGCTTTAAGCCCCACTTTGCTGCCAGAAAAGCCTCGCGTCACAGTTACTGAAATCAAGAAGGACGAGCTGCGTGGAGTTCTGCATTGTTGTGGACGGCCGACCCTAGGAGCTATCGTGCCGAAGCCTTGCTGTCGTGAGAGAGAAGTCGCCC
Organism: Piper betle; assembly: GCA_033002965.1. Taxonomy (NCBI): domain Eukaryota; kingdom Viridiplantae; phylum Streptophyta; class Magnoliopsida; order Piperales; family Piperaceae; genus Piper; species Piper betle. The sequence continues at coordinate 119,789 of JAURVB010005839.1, forward strand.
ACCTTGCCCTCGTGAAGAACCACGAAGGAGAGTTGTTGCAAAAGTTTGTTGAGGAGAGAAGTTACCGCTGCTGTTAGGGGTCTCGTCAACCTTGCAAGCCTAGCCCACTTTGGCGTCGGATCATCAGAGCCTTTTTGAAGGGAAAGGCCTCATGTATGCTTTTGCCTTGTGCTGCTGTTTATCGAACCTAAGAGGAGTGCGGCTGCCAGAAAGGAGACGCTGGTCCTGTTACTGTGAGGAATGCTGATCATGAGATCTACTGCCGCCATAGGAGCGTTGAAGGTTAAAATTGCTGCTGCCTGTCGGAGCCTTGCTGATCATGAGTTGAAGCCAGCCACGAGTTGTTATTTCCTGTTGCGGCGCTGTGGAAATATAGCTGCCGCTTCTTACAACCAAAAAGGAGATTAAGAGCTAAAAATCTTTGCCCAAAGCATTTTATTATTAAGATTTGAAGGCAAGATGAGGTCGAATTAAGGCATCAAGGTCAAGGCCTATTGTAACACCCCAAATCCGGTTCACGCTCGTGAACCGAACCGGCATGTTACGGGCCCCGGTTAGGTTGGCTAACCCGAACCTAACTCATACGGATCCAATCTCGGCGTCTTAAGATGTAGATACGACTTGTCATGCATGGATAAATTCATAAAACCCTAACATGATACTACATGGATGACATGCAACCTAAACTTCACACTAACACAATTACAATCAAAATTAGTAAAAATTATAAAATAAAAGGGACAGAATTTCCCCTAAAAATGTAATTAGGGGCCACCCTGTCAAAAACGTATATTCAAACATATATACGTATAGCAACGATAGCATTCACACATACTTCTAATCTATTATATTCATCATTCTCTGAACTTTGGGTCCTAACCCATCACACTTTTGCTGCGCTACTCTGATCATTTCACATTCTATCATGTCTCATGCATTTGAACATGTCATTCACAATATAATAACATAATAACACAAAATTAAACATTCAGAAATCTAACATGTGTGTGTACAAGACCTCATTGCTCCTTCGTCCAAGCTGGCTCCTCCAACTCGTGATTATTACCTACATATAGTATAAAAACACGTCAGTAACAAGTGTTACTGGTCCGGAAAATAAAATAACTATAACAAGCTGGCTATGAGAGCAAACTCTCATATGAAAGAAAACCATATACTTCCTCAAGAACACTCTGAAGGGCACTACTGAGGAGCCACTGGGCTGCAGACCCGGTAGCATCCCGAACTTACTGCTGCTGGTACTGTGCTACTCTCAGCACTTCTTTTTCAGTACTTCTCGTGAAACTTTATCCTAAGCCCTCTCCTTACCTCCATATTTCTCCTGGCCTTGAGCACGAAGGCCGAGTACTCTCAGGCAGTCGCCTTTAGTACCCTTTGAACCACAAGTCCGGACATGCGCTGTACTAAACAGTACCCGTAAACCTCCACGTTCTCCGGGTGTGAGGAACTCAAACGCGGAGTTGTCAGGATCCCTCGGGAATGGAACAGTCCGCTGGCACTAATCCAGAGCCCGCTTTGACTGTCACGGCATCCTCTGCATGGTACGTGCAGTCGGTTTCTCCATCTCTCGTCTCACTGAAAACTCGATAAAACTATATATATAGGCCTGGGAAGGGATTCATATAATAGGCCCGAAGGCAACTTGTGGTGGATCTTGTTTTCGAAATCATCCTCGAGGGATCTCATCCTCGAGGGGTTATTAATCCGGAAAATATTCGGTTAAATGACCCGAGTTAAGTGGGATCCAATAAAACACCACTTAACCCGTCCTGCAAATAATAACATAAACATACAATAGAAAAGCGTAAAACAAGACGAGTCCTAAACGGACCTGGTAGAAGCTCCAAGCGTGTCATCGCGCCTAGGCGGCGAGCTCCTACTCCGTACCTACACATCAAAACTAAATACTAACGCCCGCTAACTAAATGATGCATCAAACTCAATAACATCAAAATCACAATGCAAGCATCCATCAACATAACAATCAGAAAATCATAAAAATTAATTAATCCTAGCTCATCCTATTCATACTAATTTTATTACGTGTCTATAACTTATGCCGTGGTCACTTATCATGCTCTGACCTGATCTACTTCATTACATCACTGAACCTTCATTCACACTTAATCTCATCATGTAACTTATCATTTCATCCCTAATTAGTCATTAATCACATCATACACATGTTTACTTCATTCATAATCTTAACATTCATCATAATAATTAATCAACCCTAGCATGCTATGCTAACAATTATCATCAATTTTAAATAAATCAATCGGAGGTAATTATACCTCACGTCGTCGGCAATCGGCGACGGCTAGGGTTCCGTCGCGCGTCTCGGAGCTCAAATTCGGCGCTCATCGGCGTCCGAAGCTCGATCGGGCACCACTGAGTGAGCCCCACGGAAGATCCGGTGAATTCCGGCGAATTCCAGAAATTCCGATTTTCTGGCGGTTTTCCGGCAGCTGCTGGCGGTTTTCCGGCAACTTCCGGTGGTTTTCCGGCGACAATCGCCGGCGGCGTCTACTGGTCGGAAAGGGGTCGTGTTGGGTACCCTCGGAACCGGCTCGGCGAGCCCGACTCATCTACGAGGTCGACGCGGCCAACGGAGGTGGCGGCTCGCCGGAAAACGGCTAAAACAGGGCCGACGGCGATGGGTCGCTAGATCGGCCGGCCACGGCGGCGATGGCCTCCGTTCCGGTCGGGGAAGGTCGCTGGGTGGTCGGCGGTGCTGAGGCGACCACTGGATGACGGCTGCGACGGTCGCCGGCGGCAGAATCCGCGACGCGACCAAACGCAGCCGCGGCGCTAGGCGTGGCGATTCCGGCGTCGCGGCGGCCGATGGTGGCCGGGCCTGGTCGGGGCGGCACGGCAATGCCGTGGCGGAGCTGGGCGGCGTCGGTCGGCGGCCAGGCGGCGTCGGCCGTGGCGGCGGTGGCGCGCGAACAGGGGCGGCGCGCGGCAAAGGTCTGGGGGAAGAAAAGGTCGGGGAAGAGGAAGAAAAGGGCTGGTGGCAATTTCGTAAATAATACTTGACTCGTCTCCGGCTCGAGTCAAGTATAATAACTAAGTCGTATTAAATCCTAAAAAATTCATAAAAATCGGGAAAAAATCCCGTAAAATCAAACAACACCACAATATTATAATGATATGCTCTATGACTAACAACCCACCCAGACTGCCCGAACGCGTCCTAACGCGGTAAACGGCCTAATACTAATTCTACGATCCACTATATATAAAAATAATAAAAAAAATGACTGGCATACTCTCATATATCTGATAACTCATTCTGTTCTGCTGTGTTCATGACGTTATCATCATATACTTGGGTACGCATGACCCTCATAGCTCATACACGCGACTGGCATCGGCTCGGTACACGTGTCCTGAAACTGACTCAACTCGAAAAAATAACGGTCGACCCGACCGGTTCTGAATATAAAACCCTAACTCGAATCGTGGGTTTTACACCTATCAAATTAGAAGTGGCAAAATTTTGCTATGTAGTGTAAATTATAAAATAAAAAAGTAGTGATTTTATTATTATTGTGACCCTTTGACCCTTAGGAATTTAAGTTAAATTTTTTATTAAAATTTTTTTTGATTATTGCTCGCTCACAATATATATTTTTTATTTTTTATTAACTTACATGATTTCTTTATAAAACAAGGGCATATCAATCACACTTAATTCCCGGACTCAACTCAACCCGAAGCGGCAACACAAGGTGACTCAATGCCCAAAAGAAAAATTATTGTAAAATATTTTAAAATATATTTTATAAAATATTATATTCTCGGATCGAATTCGGGTAGGATCATACTAAATTCATATTCAATCAAAATATTTTAAAATATATTATATATAAAAAAATCTAAACTTGAATCCAATACAAAACTATTTTAAATCGAATATAAACAAGTCGGATTTGAATCCGAGTTATCAATATAGGATGCTTAAACTCATAAGCTCCCTAGTCTCGGTAGCTACATTTGTTTGAAAAAAATCCTTACCTACTCTTTCTTACCCTCTTTGCCTTCATAAAGGTTAGAATCATCTGACCCAGTGCAAGGCTCTGGCAAGGCCTGGTTTGGTGCAAGTGTGCGACTTTGCTCAACCGAGGCATGTAAAATACAAGTTTGGACACAACATATTATTAATATTAATAGTTTTTAAATATATTCTGCGCGGTTGAATTGAATTTAACGTATGCACGTAAAGAAGTCACAGATACTCTAAAACAACCTTAGGAAAAAAAAAACTAAAAGCAAATATGAAAGTTTCCCGCTTGGCTCCTGCTCATCATAAACTTAAATCGGATCAAGTAGTTTGATGACTTTCAAACCAGACATAAACCATTAGACCGCTGCTATTGAACCCTACTACTAGTAATTCCCATTGATTGCTTTAGTAGGTAGAACATAATTACGAAAATCAGCGGATTTACCACAATTAGGTAAGAAACTTGATAAAAAATCACGACAATCGTTTTTATTGAAAATTGGAATACAAATCGGCCGAGTTGAACCGATTTGTGCCGATTGGTCAACCGAGTTGACTGAGGATAAAATCGGCGGAATCGGTTCGCCACCAAAGGCTAAAGCTTGATAAACCCTAACTGCCTCTGTCGATCCCTCGTAGCCGGCGGCGATTACCCTCTGAGCACTGGCAAACGTTGACGATCGCCAGATCCCTCCGACCACCGCCCTTGCCCTCCTTCCTGTCAACCATATCCTCAGACCACCAACTGACATAAATCACCGTCTTCTCTGGTTGAGAGGACACCAAAACAGAGCCGCTGCAACTGCTTCATCGTCGTCACCAAAGCATTCTTATTCCAATTCACTTTGCTTGGTGATTGCGTTTCTAAATTTGTGATTTTTATGCAATTCGTGTTTTATTTACCATGATGTAGTTGTATATTTTATGGCTTTGTAGTTTATGTCGCTAAAAGCTTTTGATTTCATGGTTATTTAGACTGAAAATCATTTGCTTTTTTTAAAAAAAAATTGCGAATGCTTAAGAAAGAACAGACTCGTACTAATTCCCTAAAATGACCGATTTCAGAAAGATTTTTCTGTAGATTTATAATGTCAATGTATGATTAATTTAGGAAAAAAGTTATACTTGTATTTAAAGTTTTTTTTTAATGAGTTTTGGCGGGGGACATTGATTCTTACATGTAATTGGATTTTGGACCTAGTATAACTTTTGCAGCTATGATTGAGAGTTGAGATTGAACTTTGATTTTATTATTTAATTTTATTTAAACTTTAATATATAGGATATTAGGTATTGCAAATTTGTTGTTATTATATATATATATATATTTGTGATATTTAATATTATATGTATTCATGAAATATATAAAAATATTCATAATATTTGAATGAGATTGACCGATTCAAAATGAACCAATTAATGTCCATTTTTTGTTGAATTGGTCCAATTCAATGAATCCCCTTCCAGTTGATTCAAAGGCCGATTCCGATTTTTGCAACTATAGGCGGAAGTCGGAACCCTAAGGCCGCTCCTCTTTCCTTGCTGCACTGTGGATGCAGGTTTTCTCTGAAAATAATGATAGCTTTCAACTGTCCATACATTATACATTATATAGAGAACCTCCGATTTAAAATCATAGGTGTTTTTTTTTTGAGATTCTGTATGTGTTCAATATCATGAAGTCTATAGCTGCTTCAACCATAATTCTTACGCTAGTACTCCTTGTGCCCAATTTGTTCGTCTAGAGTTTGGTGTCTTGTGAAGTGAAAGGACATGATGGGTTTGTAAGTAAAAGGTCTGAGTGGAGGGAAGGTAAATTGGTGGCGAGACGGATTGAAATTTGGGATGAAATGGAAGAGGGCCCCTGCCCTTGCTTAAGTTGTAGCAATTTTGTGGCTCTCGCAACCTCTTCTATAGTAATGAAAAGATGTGCGTCACTCTTTCTTAGGCGGACATTTTTTGGGTTGGATGAAAAGGCGTGGGCTGCATTCTAGCTTTGGATGTATGCCTAGACTTCTCCCGACATGGTTGATTTCATTCCCATAATCTTTCAATCTGCTTGCAGCCTATTTTCTCTGCATTGATCAAGAAATTATTGCTGATCCTTTCCCTTTTTGTGGTAGTAGCGGTATTTTTTACAATGCTATCTTTAGCTTCTTTTTTTTTGTAAAAAAATCAAATATCCTATGATTGCAGAAATAGGGTAGTTCCAATCTCTGCGGTCATCTTTAATTTTGTTGAACGAATGGTCTCACTGAGTCACTATTATCTGCATTTCTTCTATTTGTAGTGTTGATGCTTGTTGTCTCTCATGGCTAGATACTTTTTCTTGAGAAGATTGCTTGTCAATATAATGTGCAATTGAATCTGTTTTTGTGAAAGTAACTTGTTTTATTACCTGCTTAGAGTTGTTATCTGTCGTTAGGATGCCTAAAGAAGACACACTTAAGAGTTGTCTTTCTTCGAATTTGTGTGAATATACCTTTAGCGAGTTATTTGTTGGAAGACTTCCTTTTGGTTAACTATTCAACTTTAACGGGATTTGTTTTTGTTCTTCCAAATAGCAGATGTCAATTTTCATTTGCCTTTGTTCCAGGAATTCAAGGACCTGATTATCTTCCATACATGTGCTTATGCTAGCCCTGCCACAGGGTAGAACTGATGGTATTTCATTAACCATTGAAAGATCTGAATGCTTTTAGGGGCTAGAATGTGTTTTAACATTAGTAAAACAACACTGGACATTGCAGGTTTTTAGTTTTTCTACAAGTGTCACATGGTTGAATCTGTAATTCATTTGTCATCTCAATTTAGAATGGGATTAAAACTTTCAAATGTTGTTAAAAAGGATCGGATTAATCTTCTTCATGTTTTGTGGTTAATATGCGAAGTTTTTGGGATGTTTATCTGGTCCTTTTCTGTTGTATTTGTTTTTTTGGATCATTGTTGCTGTAAGGTTTTAATATATGGTTCTGCTCGCTAGTTTCTCGTACAATTGTATAGCATACTAGTTCCGGAAGGTTTGCTAATCATTTTTGTTGTACATGAAGTATTAGTATGTAGTCACCATCGAGGTCAAATTGTGGTGCAGACTTTGTTAACCATTGATTACCTTTCTGAGTTGCTGCCTCCACATACAGTAGCCAGATATGATGAGTTTCTGTTTGAGAAGTTTTCAAGTTCACATGTGTGCCAGTAGCCCGGCGGTAATTCCAGGACGAAGGGTACGATGTGAATAATTTTCATGTTCCCTTGGGTTGGCAGAAGTAAAGCTTCAAAATTTTGCAAAAAAAAAACAAAAACAAAAACAAAAAACAAAAAAATACAAACGACTTCATAAAATTGTGAAGTGCACCCCCACCTTGCATGTTGATGTTGTATTTGGATCGACCGGCCAAGTAAACTAAAATCAAAACTTGTGTTTTGATTTAGTCAATTTTTTAACGCATGACTGTAAATTGCAAACTCGAAGCATCTTGTCTCGTCTGCTAGTGTTTTGTTCTTCAAACAAGTGTAAGACACCGTGCCTTCTCCATTTATGAAATTTATGTGGCTGGGAAATTTATGTGTTCGATGATTCTGTGTTCTTTAATTTTGTTTAACTGTGAACTTTAGAGGGAGAACTAGATGAACTAGATTGTGTATTATTATTTATTATTGATTTTAATCAGCAGTTACTAATGACTAATGTGTTGCATGCGAGTGAGACGAGGTCATTCTGTACAAGGAGAAAGGGTTCGAAGGAATTAGCCGACCATCATCCACCCCGAGGGTCAAGTTTCCACCGACCTATTATTTCCGTCACCCCAATAATCCCCCGTCCAAGGCGGCCTCTTCTTTGCTGCAACGGATGAAGACTAGCTGATGGAGTGCATATACATTATCGAGGAGTTGGTTCTCTTTCTTTTGAGGAGTCGTCATTTACACCCACTGAGGAGGCACCATTCAATAAATATAATAAAATATGAGGAGCCAAGAAAAAGAGCTAGAATATATTTACTTAATGTTATTTTATTTGCTAAGGCTATCTCATTGTACAATCTTCAGGTTAGTGATGAATTAACTATTAGTTGTGTCTTTCCTACGCTGCTGCCTTATCTAAGTTTCATTCTGTTTTCTTAGCTTATTTTGTTTTCCTACCTCGTCTTTTTCATTTTCTCTTTGAAATTCTCTCTGATGATAATTTTAGGTCAGCTTTGTTTAATTTCTAAATCATTAGTTGTCCTTATACTTTCGCTTATATACGACATCAATTGCTTAAGTTGATTGAATAATATTAGTTTAAAATGAATCTAATTATTCTTTCAAATCGTATGCTGTACTTGTTCAAATTAGATAAAATTGGCGTGTTATCAAACTAACATTGTAATTAAGTATTCATCTTAACTTGAACCGGCACATGAAGATAAACATAAACTTGTACAAGTCTTTTTAATTTTTATTATCAAAATTGCTTAACATATTCAGCCATTTAGTAGCACGGTAGCATAGGTACAATGAGCTAGCCGAGCCGATCCGAAGGCTCCACTCGATAAAACAGCGGTCAGCTTGCTGTTTGTGCTTGGACCAGGCCGGCTGGTTTGAGCTCGACATGAGTCTAGGGAAGCTGTCCCGCAAGCCAAGCTCATAACCTGGGTTATAATTTGGCCCAAGCCCATTATTGTCCCCTAATTAAATCCAAGGCCAAGGCCAACCTCCCAAGACCATGGACCGAGCCCACAAATGCAGATAAGTATCATTTTACATAAAGTTTTGGTCGTAAAATAATCACCATCCAGGTTAAATTGTGACTTCTTTTAGACGTTGGTAGGCAGATCATGATGAGTATCTTCTTTCAGACGTTTCAAAGTTGTGCAAATATGCACCAGTAACCCAGTAGTAATTCCGGGACAAGGGTTGGGTTGGCCGAAGTAAAGGCTCGAAACCTACCGCATACAACGTGAAGTACTGCGCCGCATTTCATGTTGATGTGATATTTGAATCGGCCGGCCAAGTAATACGATCAACCTAGTCAAATTTTCAACACTAAGACAAGGATTGGAAGATGGTGACTGTAAATTACCATTTATGAAATTTATGTGGCTGGGATATTCAAGGTCCCTTGTCGCCTGCTATTCTAACACAGCGAAAGGCCAACACGGCACGGCAAGCCATCCCCACTTGAACCTGTGAAACACACTAGTTTGTTCACCAACTCGTGTGGTAAGCACAAATGACAACGATATGGATCTTAATCCGGTATTGCAAGGGGTACGTCGAGCGTAAAACCATGAATGTCATTTTTTGATGCGACGTCTTACAAGATGAACATCAACGATTGTTGATTTGTGCTAAACTACGTCTCATGGTGCTCATCGACACGGTACCTTATAGAACCGTCTTTGCAAGAATAATGGTGCAGGAATGGACAGCCATAATACATCTTTCCCAGCGTTCCTCCACTCCATTGCTTGCGAATGTTAATATGCAACGAGTGTCTTTAGTACTCTTTACAAGTCCTGCAAGCGTGAACGAAAGGTGTCCAATGATTACATGTTCTTTTTGTTAAATATGAACATACAGGGAGAACTAGACGAGCTAGGGTTGTGTAATATTATTGTACATATTAATCAGCAGTTACCGATGATTAATGGGTAGCATACGAGTGACATGAGGTCATTCTTTCCAAGGAGGAAGCAAAATATTCTGTAAGTATTGCCACTAAAAGGGAATGGTGGGGAAGGTGTCAAATGTTCCTCCAATGGTCTTATGTTAAGTGCTTGATACTATTAGCTAAACATATTGACGTACGGTCTTATATAAGTGAATATGAGACAAGTTGGATGTGAATAACCTGCTCCCTGTGGATAGGTTTTTGTGTATGCAATCTTCAATGAATGTTTGAGACGTTTCGAAGTACTTCACTTTAATTGGTTTAATGAAACCTTGTTAAATGTTTAGTTCAGTATGGTTGTCGCCTTGCTTGTGTTTGAATAAAAGTTCATAGACGATGTAATTGGGAAGACAATTATTAGTTTTTCTTATAAATCCATTACCAACACGAACGAAGCAGAGCGGCACCTTTATGTAAGATGTAGCTATGACTATATTAATATTAGTATAGACTTCAGAATTTTAAAAAAAGATTACTAAGTTAAAAGAAGAGGAGTTATCCCAAGATATTGGAGGTCCGACTGAAATTGGTGGCACAACTAACTAGCACTTAAAAGTCAGACAGGATGAGGACTTTCTTTCGTCAAAGAACTTTGCCAAAATTCATGGCCTGTAACATAATAGATTCATGGTTCTTGAATACTGTTAAAGTTCTGAGAATAGTGCATCTTACATTAGAAGACTCCAATTCTCCGCATCAAAAATTTTAAAACAATTATGCCATATGTAAGACACTATTATATATCGTCCATCTTTGAATTCGGCGAAAGAGAGAAAAAATCATCCACAATATTAGAAATTATAGAGGAAACAATATTTCAACTTTTTTCTAACCGATACCTCTTTATATGATTATTATTTCATATAGGATAATCTGTACCCTGTCGAAGATATAATAAAACCCTAAAAATTAGTTCTACATTTAATAGCGGTTTATTAATTAGGATAAACTATAAATCTTTAATTTAGATTAATTTTTTTGAAAAAAATGACTTAATCTCATTTTATTAAAATAATGTAAAGACTAAGTCATTACTGATAATATTAAAGTCAATCTGATTTTGTATTAAATGGTAGGAGAAGTAAATTATAGGCAAGCAACGGGCCTATTGTCCAATTATAAAAATTTTTAACATAAAATTTCTTAAAGTAAATGGATTATAAGAACCCAAAAATTTAATCTCACACTTAGGCTGGGGTAAAATTTTATTTATTAATTGAGATAGATTTTAAATCTTCAATTTTAGTTAACCATTTTGAAATTATAATTTAGTCCATTATATTGAGGTTGGGCTAGATCATTATATATATATATATATATATATATATATATATATATATATATATATATATATATATGTAGTATTAATAAATACATGTAGTATTAAAAATTATGTATTTGCTAGATGTCATGACTTGTGGGAGCTCTTTGTAGCCACATGCACACCCTTGAGCTAAAGGTAATTATGACATATATATATATATATATATATATATAAACGCTACTGTGCGCTGCGTGAAAACGCAGCGCATCAGCAGCGTTTTTTATCCGGGCCGTCGGATCGAAATCCGGCGGCCCGGATTTAATTTACCCCCCCCCCGACGACGATTCCCGCCGGGGCGTTTTCCCGCGTCGCCCCTTCCCGCCCGTCCCGCCTTCCCGCGCCCCTTTCCCGCGGCCCTCCTTCTATATAACGCCGCTCGGCCGTCCCTGCCGACCCACCTCCTCGCCCATCAGCTTTCCCGCCGACCGCCCCTCTCACCCATCCCCGCCCCTGTTCGCACCCGCCCCCGGCCACCGACCCCTCCCCAACCTGCCGCCCCCATCCCCCTCGCCCCCGCCCCTTCCCCTGTCACCCCCTAACCCCGCCCCGCCGTCCCCCGCCGTATCAGGCCTCCTGCCTTCCCTCCCCTGCACCCCCGCCTTCCCTCCCCTGCCCCGTGCCGCCCCTCCCTCCCGTCTCCCCACACCGGCCGCACCCCACCCCCGCCCCCGCCGCCGTCTGCCGCCCTCGTCGGCCCCTACCCCGCCCCGCCGTCCCCCGCCGTCTCCCGCCCCTGCACCCCTGCCTTCCCTCCCCTGCCCCGTGCCGCCCCTCCCTCCCGTCTCCCCACACCGGCCGCACCCCACCCCCGCCCCCGCCGCCGTCTGCCGCCCTCGTCGGCCCCTACCCCCGCCCCGCCGTCCCCCGCCGTCTCCCGCCCCCTGCCCCCGCCCCGCCTTCCCTCCCCTGCCCCGTGCCGCCCCTCCCTCCCCTGTCTCACCACACCGGCCGCACCCCACCCCCGCCCCCGCCGCCGTCTGCCGCCCTCGTCGGCCCCTACCCCGCACTGCCGTCCCCCGCCGTCTCCTGCCCCCTGCCCCCTGCCTTCCCTCCCCTGCCCCGCCGCCTTCCCTCCCCTGCCCCCTGCTACCCTCCCCTGCCCCCGGCTTCCCTCCCTGCCCTCACCAAACCCGCGGCCCCTGCCCCGCCCCCACCGCCGCGGGCGGCCCATGCCCCAGCAGCCGCCCCGCCCCCAAGGCCCCAGCCCACTCCCCTGCCCCTGCCTCCCCACACCCCGCCCCCGCCGCCGTCACCCGGCCCCTGCCTCCCACCCCTCGCCGTCCCCCGCCCCCTGCCACCCCCCTTCCCACACCTGCCGCCCCTGCCACCCCTCCCTCCCCTGCCCTTCCCAAACTTGCTGCGCCCCCAACTGCCCCTTGCCGTCACCCGGCCCCTTGCCCCGCCCCTCGCCGCCGTGCACCCCCATCCGCTCGCGCCCCACTACCCCTTGCCCGCCCCTCGCCCACGCTCCCGAATTTACTTGTTACCATGAATTGTTATTTGCTTTAATCAACTTTCACACTTTTGTAACTTGTAAGTTTGTACTTGTATTCATCATGTACAAGAAAGTTATATAAGATGGATCCACTGGGTCTTGTTTCTGATTTACTTAAATATTATAAGAATATTAACTACAATCGAGACCGAGTCATTTTTTATTAACAGCCTTGAGTCGATATCGGGTCAATTTTAATTAAGTCGAGTCGAAACGGAGTCAATTATTTATTTACTTTACTCGAGTCGAGGTTGAGACAGTTTTTTATTAACTTGCCTCTAGCCCCGGCGCGTCGCCCCCCTACCGCACCCTGTCCCAGGGCCCCTTGCCCCGCCCCAGCCGACACGAGTAATTTTATACGATTGACTCGAATCGAAATCGAGTCAAGATTTTATTACAAAATTATTTTATTTTTTTAAAAAAAATTATTTCATACTATTGACTCGAGTCGAGATGGAGTAAAGATTTTATTACAAATTTATTTTATATTTTTAAATAAAATTTTTTTTCATAATATTGACTCGAGACGAGATCGAGTCAAAATTTTATTACAAAATAAATACTAAAAAATAAAATAATTTTATACTAAAAATTTAACTCGATCCCCACTCGAGTCAATATTACGAAATAAATTTTTTTAAAATAAACTAATTTTGTAATATTGACTCGAGTCCCATGGGATCGAGTCAAGTTTTTATTATGAAATTATTTTATTTTTAACAAAATTTATTTCGTTATATGAGTCTGTCCCAACTCGAGTTAAGTTTTTATTACAAAATTATTTTCTTAAAAAAATTTTATTTCGTAATATTGACTCAAGTCGGGATAGAGTTAAGATTTTATTACGATTTTTTTTTATAATAATAACTTGACTCGAATAGGGATCAAATTAAGTTTTTATTACATAATTATTTTATTTTTTTAATATTAGTTTCGTAATATTGACTCGCGTCAGGATAGAGTGAAGTTATTGTTACGAAATTATTTTATTATTTTTAATTTATTTTGTAATAAAAACTTGACTCGATCCCGTGCAGAATTACAAAATTATTTTTTTATTTTTTAAATTTAATTCGTCATATTCACTCGAATCGGGCCCAAGTCAAGTTTTTATTATGAAATTAATTCATTTTTAAAAAATTTATTTCGTAATAAAAACTTGACTCGAGTCGTGACCGAGTAAAATTTTTATTACACTAATGCCCTCCCATGTTTCTTCCACCCACCCTCTGTTTTACTGCCCCACCCCACCGCCGGCGACGTCGGCGCTGGCCGCCCGCGGGGAGGGGGTGGGTTGGGGCGATCGCGAGGGTGGGTCGAGCGGGGGCGGGGAGGTGGTGGGGAACGCGAGGGGGGGTTGGCCGCGCCTGTGGGCGGGGTGGGGGCGGGCGATCGCCGCGGCGGGGTGGGTGAGGGGATCGCGAGGGTGGGGCGGGGGCTGCGAGCGGAGGCGGGGGCGGGGGACGGGGGGCTGAGGCAGCGTGCGGGCGGGGCGGGGGGATGGGCCGGCGGCTGCGAGCGGGGCCGAGGCGGCGACTGCGACTGACGGGAGGGCGGGGGCGACCGCCGGGAAAGCTCCGGGCTGGGGCGGACGGCGGGACGACGGCAGCGGGAGGGAGGGAGGAAGGGGGGTGGGTTGGTGGGGAATTTTTTAATTGTGGGCCGTTGGTTTTTCATCCAACGGCCCACAATATAATGAGCTGCTATGCGCTAGCATTCATGCACTAATAGCCAATATAATGGGTATGGCTATCCTGGGGGTGACTGCAGGAACAGTTTCCTGCGGTCGCTCAAATCTGGACCGTCAGATCTAATCTGACGGTTCAGATCTATTTTTAAAAAACCTAATTTTACCCTCCCCCTCCCACTGCCCGGAGCCGCCACCCTCGCCGCGCCACGGCCGCCGCGCCGCCACCCTTCGCCGCGCCCACGTCCACCGCGCCGCCGCCGTCGCCGCTCCCGTCGCCTCGCCCACGCCCCGCCGTCGCCGCTCCCGTCGCCTCGCCCACGCTCCGGCGCTCGCCCCCGCGCGCCCCTTGCGACCCCGCGGGCGGGTCGAGAGGGAGCGCGGCGGCGCAGGCGGGGTCGGGAGGGGCAATGACCCGGCGGGGGCATGGCGACTCGGCCGAGGAGCAAGGGCAGCGGCGCGGCCATGGGTGCAACGGAGGTCGATGGCGACGCGGGCTCGGGCGCGGCGACATGGACGAGGGCGGCGCCGTGGACGGGGCGCGGCGAAGGGTGCTTCAATGGCGCGCGGCGGGGGCGTGGGCGAGGCGACGGGAGCGACGACGGCGGCGGCGCGGTGGACGTGGGCGCGGCGAAGGGTGGCGGCGCGGCGGCCGTGGCGCGGCGAGGGCGGCGGCGCCGGGCAGTGGGAGGGGGAGGGTAAAAATTAGGTTTTTTTAAAAATAGATCTGAACCGTCAGATTAGATCTGACGGCCCAGATTTGAGCGACCGCAAGAAACTGTTCCTGCGGTCACCCCCAGGATAGCAAATCCCTATATATATTGTAAAACCCACGATTCGAGTTAGGGTTTTATATTCAGAACCGGTCGGGTCGACTGTTATTTTTTCGAGTTGAGTCAGTTTCAGGACACGTGTACCGAGCCGATGCCAGTCGCGTGTATGAGCTATGAGAGTCATGCGTACCCAAGTATATGATGATAACGTCATGAACACAGCAGAACAGAATGAGTTATCAGATATATGAGAGTATGCCAGTCATTTTTTTTATTATTTTTATATATAGTGGATCGTAGAATTAGTATTAGGCCGTTTACCGCGTTAGGACGCGTTCGGGCAGTCTGGGTGGGTTGTTAGTCATAGAGCATATCATTATAATATTGTGGTGTTGTTTGATTTTATGGGAATTTTTCCCGATTTTTATGAATTTTTTAGGATTTAATACGACTTAGTTATTATACTTGACTCGAGCCGGAGACGAGTCAAGTATTATTTACGAAATTGCCACCAGCCCTTTTCTTCCTCTTCCCCGACCTTTTCTTCCCCAGACCTTTGCCGCGCGCCGCCCCTGTTCGCGCGCCACCGCCGCCACGACCGACGCCGCCTGGCCGCCGACCGACGCCGCCCAGCTCCGCCACGGCATTGCCGTGCCGCCCCGACCAGGCCCGGCCACCATCGGCCGCCGCGACGCCGGAATCGCCACGCCTAGCGCCGCGGCTGCGTTTGGTCGCGTCGCGGATTCTGCCGCCGGCGACCGTCGCAGCCGTCATCCAGTGGTCGCCTCAGCACCGCCGACCACCCAGCGACCTTCCCCGACCGGAACGGAGGCCATCGCCGCCGTGGCCGGCCGATCTAGCGACCCATCGCCGTCGGCCCTGCTTTAGCCGTTTCCCGGTGAGCCGCCACCTCCGTTGGCCGCGTTGACCTCGTAGATGAGTCGGGCTCGCCGAGCCGGTTCCGAGGGTACCCAACACGACCCCTTTTCGACCAGTAGACGCCGCCGGCGATTGTCGCCGGAAAACCACCGGAAGTTGCCGGAAAACTGCCAGTAGCTGCCGGAAAACCGCCAGAAAATCGGAATTTCTGGAATTCGCCGGAATTCACCGGATCTTCCGTGGGGCTCACTCAGTGGTGCCCGATCGAGCTTCGGACGCCGATGAGCGCCGAATTTGAGCTCCGAGACGCGCGACGGAACCCTAGCCGTCGCCGATTGCCGACGACGTGAGGTATAATTACCTCCGATTGATTTATTTAAAATTGATGATAATTGTTAGCATAGCATGCTAGGGTTGATTAATTATTATGATGAATGTTAAGATTATGAATGAAGTAAACATGTGTATGATGTGATTAATGACTAATTAGGGATGAAATGATAAGTTACATGATGAGATTAAGTGTGAATGAAGGTTCAGTGATCTAATGAAGTAGATCAGGTCAGAGCATGATAAGTGACCACGACATAAGTTATAGACACGTAATAAAATTAGTATGAATAGGATGAGCTAGGATTAATTAATTTTTATGATTTTCTGATTGTTATGTTGATGGATGCTTGCATTGTGATTGTGATGTTATTGAGTTTGATGCATCATTTAGTTAGCGGGCGTTAGTATTTAGTTTTGATGTGTAGGTACGGAGTAGGAGCTCGCCGCCTAGGCGCGATGACACGCTTGGAGCTTCTACCAGGTCCGTTTAGGACTCGTCTTGTTTTACGCTCTTCCATTGTATGTTTATTTTATTATTGCAGGGCGGGTTAAGTGGCGTTTTATTGGATCCCACTTAACTCGGGCCATTTAATCGAATATTTCCGGATTAATAACCCCTCGAGGATGAGATCCCTCGAGGATGATTTCGAAAACAAGATCCACCACAAGTTGCCTTCGGGCCTATTATATGAATCCCTTCCCAGGCCTATATATATAGTTTTATCGAGTTTTCAGTGAGACGAGAGATGGAGAAACCGACTGCACGTACCATGCAGAGGATGCCGTGACAGTCAAAGCGGGCTCTGGATTAGTGCCAGCGGACTGTTCCATTCCCGAGGGATCCTGACAACTCCGCGTTTGAGTTCCTCACACCCGGAGAACGTGGAGGTTTACGGGTACTGTTTAGTACAGCGCATGTCCGGACTTGTGGTTCAAAGGGTACTAAAGGCGACTGCCTGAGAGTACTCGGCCTTCGTGCTCAAGGCCAGGAGAGATATGGAGGTTCGGAGAGGGCTTAGGATAAAGTTTCATGAGAAGTACTGAAAAAGAAGTGCTGAGAGTAGCACAGTACCAGCAACAGAGCAGTAAGTTCGGGATGCTACCGGGTCTGCAGCCCAGTGGCTCCTCAGTAGTGCCCTTCAGAGTGTTCACGTGGAGTATGATGTTTTCTTTCAGATGAGAGTTTGCTCTCATAGCCAGTTTGTTATAGTTATTTTATTTTCCGGACTCAGTAACGCTTGTTACTGACATTTTTCTTATATATATGTAGGTGATAAGCACGAGATGGATGAGCCAGCTTGGACGGAGGAGCAATGAGGTCTTGTACACACACATGTTAGATTTCTGAATGTTTAATATTGTATTATTATGTTATTATATTGTGAATGACATGATTAAATGTTTGAGCATGATAATATGATGTGAATGAAATGCTAAGACACGATAACAGAATGCAAAATATGATCAGAGTTGAGCAGCGGAAGCGTAGTGGGTTGAGACCCAAGCTTCAGAATGAATTCATAATATGTTAGATTTTGTGTGAATGAAATCATGGATGCATGTGTATATATATATATATATATTATTTTCACAGGGTGGGCCCATAATTACACTTTTAGGGGAGACCCTGACGGTTTTATTTCAGGATTTTTACTGTAATTGTAATGATGTGAAAATTGGTTGCATGTCATCCATGTAGTATCATGTTAGGGTTTTATGAATTTATCCATGCATGACAAGTCGTATCTACATCTTAAGACGCTGAGATTGGATCCGTATGAGTTAGGTTCGGGTTAGCCGACCTAACCAGGGCTGGTAACATGCCGGTTCGGTTCACGAATGTGAACCGGATTTGGGGTGTTACAACATTGGTATCAGAGCCACTCTCGGCCGACTAAGATGTATGATACTTTATAGGTGATGTGTGTGCAAAGACTGCTCCGAGTCCAGCTGGCAGGTATGTTTTCGTATATTTTCTTTACATGCAGATTTTCTTCACAAGTTGTTTGGATAGCAGTGTATTCAGGACTGGATCGGAATTATGTGGAACTGACCTTAGTTGAGTTGACAGGT
Source organism: Piper betle (assembly GCA_033002965.1). Lineage (NCBI taxonomy): Eukaryota > Viridiplantae > Streptophyta > Magnoliopsida > Piperales > Piperaceae > Piper > Piper betle. The sequence goes on from JAURVB010005839.1 coordinate 138,036, forward strand.
CATTTCCATGGGATGATATCAGACAGTTGGTAAGTTAGATGTGAGCAAGGTATGTGTAGTGCTAGTAGGGGTAGAATGGGTATAAGTTCCCATCTTATACCAGATTGGATGTCAGTAGCCGTCAGCAGGAATCTGACAGGCTTGTCATGATGGGCTTAGAGACCCACTAGTTCTGTCCATCGCACAAGAGATTTGGATGAATTGGATGTTGACCAGGTGTCCGTCCTTTGTATGTCACCACATTAGTCCTATTTCCAGGGAACGTGGTGTGCATAATGGGAAGGAGCTTGAAGTGGGTAGATAACTTGAGAGGGACAACTTTTAGAAAATAGTAGTGAATGAGGATGAGTAGTGAGACGTGAGCTTGGACACAACAAGGAAAAGACCAGGACCACCAGTGCCTACGAGATCAGACATTGGACGAGATTCTACCAAAGATAAGGCACCAGATCAGTGATTGCCGTTTGAGGGCTACTCGGCAGTGATAGAAGCAGCCACTCTAAATTTCAGGAGATCAGAGTGGGGTTTAGCATAGGTTGACCATCATATGTGTCAGCATCATGATCCAAACCCCTCTGGATCAGATACGCATGATTGGACAACCTGAACCGAGTTAATAGCAGCCAGGATATGGCAGAGATGGTAGTAGATTTACGATGCATATGAGTAGGATTAGATATTTCTGCATCTAGGTAGTGCACAACCGCCGACCGAGTGCACAACCACCGACCGAATGCACAACCACCGACCGAGTGCACAACCACCGACCGAGGTGCACAACCGCCGACCGAGTTGCACAACCACCGCCCGAGGCGCACCACCGCCGTCCGAGATCCACTACCACTGTCCGCAGACGCACTACCGCCGTCCGTGTATTGCTCATCCACCGACCGAGTAGATTAGTTAAGGTTTAGTAGGACTAGAGTTGAGGAACAAGGAATAGTTACAGTGAAGTCAGCAGAATAAAAAAAAGAGTTGAGGAAAACGGAGGTTATTTGGATGAGATGGCATAGGATCCCACTTCACAGTTCTCTTGCAATCATTGTCTTGACCTAACACCATTGGGTCAGATGAATATTGCAAGATGTCCATATCAGACACTGTTAGTTACGGTCTCATAGGGATGCGTATGGACAGAGTCAGGGAACATGACAGAGTGACTTCCAGATGGGACGGTCACAATGATCAGATTGTGTAGATTACATGATCCATGGGTCACAACTAGCATACATAGATGAGATGGTTGGTACATGGACACATGCAGTTTAACCCATGAAGTGATGGGCCAGTAGGCGATAAGGGTTAGGCTTGCATTAGAGTATTGGGCATGGATAGAGGGTTCAGCGAGAGTGTTTTCCAGAGAGATAGCGATCCCCTTGTGTTTCGCCAGCACAATTAGGTCCTTACCTTGAGACATAGGGTTCAGCCCTACCCTGAGTATAGAGGTACCTTCATGGTACTGATTAGGTTTTACAGTACAGGTAGATGTTGCAGATCGATCTTCCAATGAGGATTTCACCCCAACATGAGAGTGGACCAGATGGAGTATATCAGTGTATGCTCATCTTTATTGATAGCCTTGCTTGAGAGTCTACCACAGTGGTAGTAGTCATGTGAGTTGAGATTAGTACTACAAATCGGTACGGGACGGCAGGTCACACACCACTGAAGAGCGGACGAGACACACGTCAAACCTCACTATAAGTCCCCGTAGACTTGAGGGGAGACAGTGGTTCTTTGGGTCGTTTGAACCCCGCCCGTTTAGAAGTGCGTGACTAGTACAGTATCGAGAAACACGTGCCTACTGTTAGCTGATTGAACTAGAGCCACTTAGGAGCCGTTTCTGAGATTTGTCATTGATTGACTGTTCCACAGACTGATCACCTGTGGCATAGTGAATCGTGGTGATCTTAGAGACAAGTCCATAGACCTACCGATATTTTGGCCACCCAGTATGCTACATAGGGATTTTATCTCCCCTACTATTCATGAGACCTTAACCTTACTATAGATAAGAGTTGCGCAGCAGAAGCGTGTGGGCCCATAACCCACAGGTCCCAGGATTCCCCGTCTACCTTGCATCAGATACCACATGTGAGAATGAGGGATCACCTATTGAGAGTTCTTGAGCGGTGTGACTAGTTTCCACGAGATTCAGCCTCCTTTCCTATAACCCAGAGATGTTAGACAGAGTGGAGTTTTCACTTGAGGATTCCACTCACCCCTTTGTATGTATCAGTTCTACCATCAGTTATCCAGAGGATTGAGATGAGTATACACTGACCAGAGTACAGAGCACATGCCATAGACCAGAGGCAGACTCTACAGCCCCATGCAGAGTATGTTATCATACTCCTTGAGACACGCTGTGTATGTACAGGTGTTCTCGCCTCCTTTCAGCAGTAGTTAGTAGTTGTATAGATAGCCACCTGAGCCATAGTATGCAGTAGAGAATAGCAGCTATCCTTGTTCTCATATAGAACAGAGTGAGATATTTGACTCAGGACCGAGTCAACTAGGACCCCGTGAGCAGTCCAGTTCCTTATACCGGGACACCTGAGAGTTATATCTAGACTGGCGACAGTGAGTCGTGCAGCTCATTAGGGTATCCACCGTACTTAGCAGGAGACTCATAGCAGGCCTTGAGGTGACTGTAAGACCTAGAGTAGAGTTCCTGCGAGTACATGTAGGTGACACAGATGAGGATTAGAGGGACATGGGTAGATGCTAGCAGGTAGGTCTTACCCTTGACGTAGTTTCCCAGGCATAGCCCAGATTAGAACCTTGCGATACTCTGGAGTATTTGCTTGACCAACCCAGTAGGCCCTTAGGGGTGATCTAGGTTTTTCCGCCGAGTTAGTAGTAGGGATCAAAACAGAAGAGCATGATGATGGTAATGTCAGAACAGACACAAGAAGTATAGAATCCAGAATGTTTGAGATGGTCAGCATCACTAGCATGACTCGCCACGTCGGCACCACAACAGTCAGTGAGGATGTATAAGATTGTTGAACCAGTAGAGGATACGACTGATATGTATCCCAGCTTCCAGGAACTAGTTTTAGCAGAACCTCCTTGAGTTAAAATTTCGAGGACGAAATTTTTATAAGGAGGGAAGGTTGTAAAACCCACGATTCGAGTTAGGGTTTTATATTCAGAACCGGTCGGGTCGACCGTTATTTTTTCGAGTTGAGTCAGTTTCAGGACACGTGTACCGAGCCGATGCCAGTCGCGTGTATGAGCTATGAGGGTCATGCGTACCCAAGTATATGATGATAACGTCATGAACACAGCAGAACAGAATGAGTTATCAGATATATGAGAGTATGCCAGTCATTTTTTTTATTATTTTTATATATAGTGGATCGTAGAATTAGTATTAGGCCGTTTACCGCGTTAGGACGCGTTCGGGCAGTCTGGGTGGGTTGTTAGTCATAGAGCATATCATTATAATATTGTGGTGTTGTTTGATTTTACGGGATTTTTTCCCGATTTTTATGAATTTTTTAGGATTTAATACGACTTAGTTATTATACTTGACTCGAGCCGGAGACGAGTCAAGTATTATTTACGAAATTGCCACCAGCCCTTTTCTTCCTCTTCCCCGACCTTTTCTTCCCCAGACCTTTGCCGCGCGCCGCCCCTGTTCGCGCGCCACCGCCGCCACGGCCGACGCCGCCTGGCCGCCGACCGACGCCGCCCAGCTCCGCCACGGCATTGCCGTGCCGCCCCGACCAGGCCCGGCCACCATCGGCCGCCGCGACGCCGGAATCGCCACGCCTAGCGCCGCGGCTGCGTTTGGTCGCGTCGCGGATTCTGCCGCCGGCGACCGTCGCAGCCGTCATCCAGTGGTCGCCTCAGCACCGCCGACCACCCAGCGACCTTCCCCGACCGGAACGGAGGCCATCGCCGCCGTGGCCGGCCGATCTAGCGACCCATCGCCGTCGGCCCTGTTTTAGCCATTTTCCGGCGAGCCGCCACCTCCGTTGGCCGCGTCGACCTCGTAGATGAGTCGGGCTCGCCGAGCCGGTTCCGAGGGTACCCAACACGACCCCTTTCCGACCAGTAGACGCCGCCGGCGATTGTCGCCGGAAAACCACCGGAAGTTGCCGGAAAACCGCCAGTAGCTGCCGGAAAACCGCCAGAAAATCGGAATTTCTGGAATTCGCCGGAATTCACCGGATCTTCCGTGGGGCTCACTCAGTGGTGCCCGATCGAGCTTCGGACGCCGATGAGCGCCGAATTTGAGCTCCGAGACGCGCGACGGAACCCTAGCCGTCGCCGATTGCCGACGACGTGAGGTATAATTACCTCCGATTGATTTATTTAAAATTGATGATAATTGTTAGCATAGCATGCTAGGGTTGATTAATTATTATGATGAATGTTAAGATTATGAATGAAGTAAACATGTGTATGATGTGATTAATGACTAATTAGGGATGAAATGATAAGTTACATGATGAGATTAAGTGTGAATGAAGGTTCAGTGATCTAATGAAGTAGATCAGGTCAGAGCATGATAAGTGACCACGGCATAAGTTATAGACACGTAATAAAATTAGTATGAATAGGATGAGCTAGGATTAATTAATTTTTATGATTTTCTGATTGTTATGTTGATGGATGCTTGCATTGTGATTGTGATGTTATTGAGTTTGATGCATCATTTAGTTAGCGGGCGTTAGTATTTAGTTTTGATGTGTAGGTACGGAGTAGGAGCTCGCCGCCTAGGCGCGATGACACGCTTGGAGCTTCTACCAGGTCCGTTTAGGACTCGTCTTGTTTTACGCTCTTCCATTGTATGTTTATTTTATTATTGCAGGGCGGGTTAAGTGGCGTTTTATTGGATCCCACTTAACTCGGGCCATTTAATCGAATATTTCCGGATTAATAACCCCTCGAGGATGAGATCCCTCGAGGATGATTTCGAAAACAAGATCCACCACAAGTTGCCTTCGGGCCTATTATATGAATCCCTTCCCAGGCCTATATATATAGTTTTATCGAGTTTTCAGTGAGACGAGAGATGGAGAAACCGACTGCACGTACCATGCAGAGGATGTCGTGACAGTCAAAGCGGGCTCTGGATTAGTGCCAGCGGACTGTTCCATTCCCGAGGGATCCTGACAACTCCGCGTTTGAGTTCCTCACACCCGGAGAACGTGGAGGTTTACGGGTACTGTTTAGTACAGCGCATGTCCGGACTTGTGGTTCAAAGGGTACTAAAGGCGACTGCCTGAGAGTACTCGGCCTTCGTGCTCAAGGCCAGGAGAGATATGGAGGTTTGGAGAGGGCTTAGGATAAAGTTTCATGAGAAGTACTGAAAAAGAAGTGCTGAGAGTAGCACAGTACCAGCAACAGAGCAGTAAGTTCGGGATGCTACCGGGTCTGCAGCCCAGTGGCTCCTCAGTAGTGCCCTTCAGAGTGTTCACGTGGAGTATGATGTTTTCTTTCAGATGAGAGTTTGCTCTCATAGCCAGTTTGTTATAGTTATTTTATTTTCCGGACCAGTAACGCTTGTTACTGACGTTTTTCTTATATATATGTAGGTGATAAGCACGAGATGGATGAGCCAACTTGGACGGAGGAGCAATGAGGTCTTGTACACACACATGTTAGATTTCTGAATGTTTAATATTGTATTATTATGTTATTATATTGTGAATGACATGATTAAATGTTTGAGCATGATGATATGATGTGAATGAAATGCTAAGACACGATAACAGAATGCAAAATATGATCAGAGTTGAGCAGCGGAAGCGTAGTGGGTTGAGACCCAAGCTTCAGAATGAATTCATAATATGTTAGATTTTGTGTGAATGAAATCATGGATGCATGTGTATATATTTATATATATATATATATATATATATATATATATTATTTTCACAGGGTGGGCCCATAATTGCACTTTTAGGGGAGACCCTGACGGTTTTATTTCAGGATTTTTACTGTAATTGTAATGATGTGAAAATTGGTTGCATGTCATCCATGTAGTATCATGTTAGGGTTTTATGAATTTATCCATGCATGACAAGTCGTATCTACATCTTAAGACGCTGAGATTGGATCCGTATGAGTTAGGTTCGGGTTAGCCGACCTAACCAGGGCTGGTAACATGCCGGTTCGGTTCACGAATGTGAACCGGATTTGGGGTGTTACATATATATATATGCACATAGGTTGTAAAGCTCATTAGTATAACCATATTCAAGCAAAGAAATCATCAAACATGGATAGAGTAATGACTACAGATATCCTTATAACGTGGCCACCTTGCAGGAGGTTTCATTTTGCACTCGGATATAAATAATTTTGTTAAATATCTCATTATAAACTAATTTCAAGTGACAGGTGACAACACCAAATATATATTATAAACGAGTTAATCCTTTGCCAAGTCAACTACATTTATTTATGATTATAAACACTTAAAATGAGTTTAACGGGGATATCTCGTCATGTTATACCTCTTTTATATATTTGTCATGATATTTCACTTTAGCTAGCCACTAAGCTGCTGCTTAATCTTTTTTCTATATTCTTTTTCTTTCAGAAAAAATGAACTAAAGTTGAACATAAAACAGACAACAACTCGTCACAAAGTAAGCTAATTGGGCTGATTAGTATTGAACATGAGACAATATATTTTAATTTAAATAATTTTGCATTGTTAGAAAACTTCATTTGATAAAACTCAAGATTGTTCATCATGTAAATTCATCAAAATAATAAATTAGATGCAGAAACATACCTTAATCTTAATCTGTATGAAGAAATCTATACAATTTGTATTCCAATTTCATTGATCTTGATTTTTCAAGTTGTTATGTATGTCATTTATTCTTTATGTGATGTCATAAAAAAAATCATTTATCCAAACTTGGAGATCATGACCCTTTATATAGACCTAATTATAACATTAGGTCTTCTCTTAATTTTAATTTTGCTTATCATAAATTAAAAGCAAGTGTTTATGTTTTTACACATATTGTAACACTTACTCATATAAAATATTTTTAACTGTCACAACTTTAAATTTTAGTAGACCAATTTTTTATATGGTTAACCTTTAATAACAATATATAATAAATAATTATCATAGATATATATATATGTATATATATCTGTGCATGTGTGTATAAATCCAAAATCCAATATCCAACATGCATTACTAAATATTTAAAGCGTTGTGTTGGGAACACTAAGAGTTTAATCATGATAATTTATGCACAGGTAATAGATAATCCTAATAGTTATAGACGACCACCGTTGATGAATTCATACATTGAACGGTTCTCCGAAGTACGCAAGACTACTAACCTAATCTCCCACTTTTTTTTCATGAGCATTTTATAAGATAGAGTAATAGTTGACTCTCTCTCTAACCACGCAAAAATACTCTCTACAGGAGTTTAAGTTAATCCATATAAAAATAGAGTTAAACACAAATTGTGGAATTCCCTATTTTGACCACGCAGACGACTAAATCTGAGCCCATTAAATAATCATAAAAAAGTGTATGCTTAGATAAAAACTCACGTCCGGCGAAAAATTTTGTGATATAAAACAATTTTTCTTTGCATAGTAAAGTGCTTTTAAAGGCACGTAAAATGACAAATGTAGCTATTACTCTTCCACCAGTACTGGAACAAAGGATCCAGACCTGATAATGCAGTGATCTTAAATAATTAGCCATAATAATTATGAACTAACTTCTGTTAATCTAATATATATACCTGATGGTTGTATTGGACCTTCTAGGGAGTCGATCCGGCCTGTCGCCGAGGAGAGGTCGACCATGTATCATATTTGGTTATCAATATTCCAAAAAAATTGAACACTGTTGGCCAAATGTCTTCTCAGACTTGTCGTACTAATATGCTAAGCATCGAAGCTCCGGCCTTCCTTCCTTATCACACACTACCTTCTCCCAGATTTCTCCCTCCCTCCCCTGGCCCCGTATCCACCCCGCTCTCCTTTCAGATAAGCCTATAAGAGTTGAGCTCCAATGGAGGACTCCTCCCTGTTCTCACTCCTTTGAGCTACTCATAGCAGAGCTCTATCTTATCTGATATCTCTTCTGCTTGCTTCCTATCTGCCTAGCTACCTCTTCCCTCTGTGCACAGCTTGAGCTTCACTCCAAAGGGTATTGCCCAGTTCTTTTCTTTTCGCTTATTTGTTGTGAAGGCGGATTAGTCTAGGATGTGGAAGGAGTTAACTGTATCTTGTATTGAAGTTTTGTCTTTCTCTCTCTACCTTATCTTTTTCGCGTGGCCGTTCAATGTACGATAGGAGCAGGAGCTTGCTTTGTGCTTGTATTCCCGGAGCGTGGTTATTGGAATGGCACCGAGAAACAGCCGTGGCAAGCCCAAGGGTGAGAAGAAGAAGAAAGAAGAGAAGGGTACGCCTCTGTTTCTAGTGACTGTATCCTCTCCTTTTGCTGTTATGGGATTAATGAAATTTTATAAACCTTTCTTCTATTTGTGCTTGTTATAGTTCTCCGGGTGGTAATTATTGGGGTCCCTCATCATATGATAAATGTAGAAGATGTATAACTACACGAGTAATTATAAAGACACTGGAATTATTCCAAGAAGTACGAGAAATTCGAGAAAATTATTAAAGATGATGAGTATTTATTGTTTGGTTGTTCATATCTACGAGGCTGGTTTTCTTATTATGTAGTTGTATTGTGATTGAAATAGAACAGAAAAGAGTGCCACTAAATTGAGTGTATCATTGTGTATTTCACTATGAGGTTTTATATTGAAGCTCTCCCTCTCTCTTAGAGGAGGGAGAGCTTTTCCTCATGGTGTACTGTCTTTATCCGATGAGTATTTCCAACTCCTTATATGTACGTCTTTATCCGATGAGCGTTTCTAATTAGATGTGTATTCCAGTTTCGATGAGTGTTTCTAATTGGATGTGTATTCTGAGTTGGAGTTTATTCCTAATTGGATGTGTGTTCCAGTTAGAAGTTGAGGATACTTCTAATTAGAGTGTGTTCTAATTAGAGATTATTTGTGTTTTTAATCGGAGTGTGTTCCAATTAGAGGTTGTGGTTAGAGATCTAGACAGGGTCACTATTGGTAGTGCATGTGAGAGAAGAAAGAGAAATTGTTCGTTGTGAGGAGAAGATATGAATTCGGGTTCTTCGACAAGACCAATTGTAGTCTATTTCTTATCCTTCCCTACCTTTTGTCTATGATTTGTAATTGGGAGTAATTATACCCATTTCATGTTTATGATTGTGGTTTTATTTCAATTTGAAAAGTTTTCACTTTAAATTTGTGTGTCAGCTATCTTTTATCTTGTATTGGTTTGCCTCGTCAAAACACACACAACATGGTATTTGAGGGTTTTGGGTGTTAAAATCCTAACGAGTAATTAACATTACTGTAAAGCTCCCCGACGAGTCTCACGTAATATTGAAGGTTTGAGCTCCCTCTTTTTCCATAGCCAAGTTTGACAAGTATATGCAAAGGTAGTTCTTCGTACCATACTTCTAATATGGTTCGAAACCATTAAATTAATTAATTGGATACAACTAAATATAATAATTGTTTAAGATGACCATGCAATCGATTGTTCCGAGCATGTCCATCTCCCTCTTCCTTTTAATTAGTGTCTTTGACAGAGGAGCTCCAAACCAAGTGGAAGGTGTTCCTTGGTTTCTCCACGATTCTTCCCATAAAAACCACAACTGATGAAAATTGGCCACTTGGGCAGGCGCTCTGGACGCCAAAAGCTTAGACAACCATGATCAATGAGCAATTAGAATTCAATGTTAACTAACCATATAAGTAAGAGCAGCCAATATCAGAATCTTTTTTGTAACGTAAATGCCTTTGGAGGCCTTGACTGTGTGTATTAAATAGTGTTGCAACGTTGAATTGGGTTGCAGGGGATATCCATGGACCGGATTATCGATGTCTGTCGGCTACTGTCAGTGAACACGGTCACTTGTGACTTGTGCCATCACCAGCTACTCCCTGTCCCACGAGGCAGAAATAATTTGCCCATGGGCCGAAACTGGTTTTCCCTCGAATGGGCCCGCTTACGTGGGCTTTGTGGCTAGTGCAGGCACGAGGCCCATGGTTGAAGGATACGGTCCACGTGGCCACACTCAAGCCGTGCATTTTGACTCTCGTCGGAGGTATTTATTTGTGATTGGACCGAAATGCCCCTATAGAGCATTGAAATTACTACTTTTGACACCTGTGTGCTCATGTTTATCATGCGTATATGTGCGTGCGCACCGCACCCACGTACGTGTGCGTGTGTAAAAATATATATAGAGGATTACAACGAGGTGGGGGCAGTGGCGCATGTGTGGCGGCTGTTGGACGTTGTCGCATGCACGTCCTTCTTGGGCCGGCCCGAATGAGGGGCCAAGGGTGGCGGCGCAGCCGAGAAGACTCGGCCAAGGAAGGACATTGCAACAAAAAAACCTAAGCTATCAAAGTCACCTCCTCGGGCAAATTCCCTCACCCGGCTAGTGTGGAGAGTGTGAGTGTTACGATTGCGACGGACATGGTGGTGGACAGAGAACGGGAGACAAGCGGCACGTGCCTTAAGCTCGGCTCGTTTTACGACTTCTTCTCCCTGGCCCACCTCACCCCGCCCCTTCAATGTAACCATCCAAGATTTGCGACCCGGCCCATTTCTTCTCATGGGCCTCGCTCTCCGGCCCATTTAGACAATATGTGCATATACTCTTCTTAATCAAATTTCCGATCTGATCTGTGTTAGGCTGGGGTTAGAAGGTTTAGATTTTGCATAAAATCTTTTCGGGTCTTTTTCTTGGATAATGATTTTAAAGTCATTAAATCAAATTTGGGTAATGAGTTAAAATCTTTTGATGCCCACTTGGTGACGATGCTATGATGGTTGTTTCTAAATATTAAAAGATTTGTTAAGATGAAATTAAATTTAACTTTGTTTATCTTTGTTGATATGTACATTTTACAATCATTCAAAGGGCAACGAGGGTGCAGGTTGAGAGAAATTCGGAGGACACTCATTTCTTCACTTTGGAAGTGAGTTGGGATATGTGTCTTTACCATGTTTGATGAAATGTTGACCATTATGTTTAGTGTAAAAATTGATTTCATGAATTGCACGGAATGTGTTACTTTGACTTGATGCCAGGAGTATGTGATTGAAAGTTTGCAATGGGAAGCTAGTGTTGGTGGAAGCTTGCAATAAGGGTTTCTACAGTGTTGGGAAGCAACAAATATACTGCCACAATCTTGTTGACTTTCTGAGACAGCTTAGTAGAGCCTTTGATAATGTTTGTCTTGCTGCTTTTTATGTCTAACTTTTTTCTTTTAATCCATGAATGATGCACAATCTTTGTCCTCTACATTAGGCTTACAATGATCTATTGAAGGCATTCTCGGAACGTAATAAGGTTAGCGATTCACTGATAATTTTATGATTTTGCAATGCTCTATTAGGGTTAAATTTTAGTTTTGCCTATTTTTTGTCAGTTTGGAAACCTTCCTTATGGATTTTGTGCTAACACCTGGCTGGTGCCTCCTATTGCTGCCAATTCACCCTCAGTTTTCCCCCACTGCCAGCTGAGGATGAGACTTGGGGAGGAAATAGGGGAGGATTTGGAAGAGATGGTAAGAGTGACTTCATTCCATGGATTAAGGAGTTCTCTTTGCTGGCCAATATGCCTTGTAAGACCACGGAAGAGAGGCAAATTCGTGATAGGAGAGCCTTTCTGGTCCACAGTTTATTTGTCGATGTGGCAGTCTTTAGGGCAGTATCTGCTATCCGTCATGCTATTGGAATGTCGGACTCATTGTCATTATCACATGGCACAGATTAGTGCCTTCATTCTGAGAGAGTTGGAGATTTGGATATAAGTGTAGTTGGAGATGCCTCAGATGCGAGCTGCAAGATAGATACTAAGATTGATGGGAGCACAACCATGGGTATGGAGACTAAGAGTCTTATTGAAAGAAATTTATTGAAAGGAATTACTGCTGACGAAAATACAGCTGCTCATGTAAGTTCATTCTTGACCATTTTATTCTCCATGATTGATTAGAAGTTAGATAGTAAAATAAGGAAGCTCCATGATTGACCATGTTATTTACTCCATGTCCAAAGAAGCCACTTGTCTGCGGTAGCTGATTCTTGGGGGACCAATGAAGAATATTTTTATTACTCCCTATTCATAAAGTTCTTTGCTAATAGATGAGAATGTGCTTCCAAGTGCAGGATGTTGCCACTCTCGGTGTTGTCAATGTTAGATACTGCGGGTACACTGCTGTTGTTAGAGTCAGAGTAGTCAACAAAGTAAGCAGATTCATGCTACATATGACTCAAGTATTTTTGAGCAACCAGCAGGTGAGGCAAATGCCCTGAATATCAACAGGTTTTTGTGATAGGAACAATTATTTGAACATCTACTTTCCTATGGCTATTATGAAGTGTACATGCTACATATGACTCAATGTCATTTTTGAGCAACCAGCAGGTGAGGCAAATGCCCTGAATATCAACAGGTTATTTGTGATAGGAACAATTATTTGAACATCTACTTTCCTATGGCTGTTATGAAGTGTATATGTTTAGTTTGTGATAAATGTCTTTTCTACTAGCCTTAGAATGCTTTTACATAAAAAGGTAGACCTAGAAGCCAACAAATTAGCTTGTGGAAAACACAGTCTGACGAGCTTAGCACAGCTAATAGACAAGAAACAAACGTTGGAAAAGAATGAAAGCAAATCTACTGTTGCAGGCTACAATAAAAAAGTCGCAGGAAAAATAATCTGTTGACAATAATGAGAAAAACCGAGAATTCGAAAATTCTACATCCTCTACTGTTCAATCTGATGGAGAGAACAAGACTTCTGATTGTGATTTAGCTTTGGAGAAGTTACTAAGTGATTCAGCTTTTGCACGGTTGAAGCAATCAGAGATAGGTCTCCACACCAAGGTATATTGCAGTGATGAATGATTTATGATCAGCTGTGGAGCACTTGAAGTATAATATTACCAAAACACTAACAGTCATTTGTTTTTTTTAACAGTCTTTGTTAGAATTGGTGGAAATGGCTCAAAAGTATTATGATGAGGTTGCTCTTCCAAAGCTGGTAAGCCACAAATGAAGCTGCTATTCATTTGTATATTTGTTATGATTTATCTCAACTTCAACTAACCCTAGATATTTAGGTTGCAGATTTTGGTTCATTGGAACTTTCTCCTGTTGATGGGTGGACTCTCACTGATTTGATGCACACCAAGGGCCTTCAAATGTGTTCCCTAGGACGTGTTGCAAGTGACAATCTTATTTTTCTTTGCACTATATGTCATGACAGTAATGTCATCAAGTTTTTATTGCCACTGAACTATTATATTCTCAACCTGTTTAATCAGATGGTGCAAAATGGTCCCCTCTCTATTAGACCTTCAAAACATTTTGCTGGTAGGATCACACTCCTAATTGTTTTTAAGTTTGAATGATTGAAGTACATGTGTGAGATCCTTCAACTTAGTCCCACGTTCAATACCTATTGGGCTGAGATCCTGTTATAAGTGAGAATGAACTATGATCTTTAACTTGGTTAACCACTTTTAAAGAAATAATTTAGGCCCATTATATTGCACTTTGGGCTGGATTGTTACAAATGATATCAGAACATCCTGGTTCTGTATTAGATGGTAGGCTAACTAGGGATGTTGGCTAAGCTGTCAGTCACAGGCCAAAAAGTCTATGGGCTATGGTTAGCAACAGAGCAAGTGTAGGAATTTCGGTGATGAAATTTTCTAAGGTGAGTGAATTGTGAGATCCTTCAACTTAGTCTCATATCTAATACTTATTGGACTAAGATCTATTTATAAGTGAGAATGGACTATAGATCTTTAACTTGGTTAACCACTTTTAAAGAAATGACTTAAGCCCATTATGTTGCACTTTGGGTTAGGTCGTTACAACATGTTATACTAAGCATCTATCAAATCTTTATCTTTTGGCAGCATTTGCTAATCATAGCCATATACTTGTTGTCCCTTCCTTTGATTTATGTATTGTAAGCAATTATGCAACATCATTACGATCAATTTTCTGAATTATATTTATTTGTATTTTGTGGGGGGCATATTTTCTTTTCTTACCAGGTTCAACTTTCAGAAAAGCTGTCACATGTTCAGTCCTTGTGTATACGTGAGATGGTAATTCAAGCCTTCAAGCATGTCCTTCAGGCAGTTATTTTTGCAGTTGAGAATGTGGGTGATATGGCTGCAATCATTGCTGCAGCACTCAATATGATGCTTGGAATCCCTAAAAAGGGAATTGGATACTAAATGCAATGTTTATCACCTAGTATGGAAGTGGCTCGAAGCATTTCTGTTAAAAGAGATATGCTTGACAACTGAACCGAGCAAACTTCAGTGGCATAAGAAAATTCACTGTCCTGAGGAGATTATGCCACAAGGCAAGCATATCTTGGTAACAGATGTCTGTTACAAAATATTGATCAAGAATCATCTAGTCGTATGCGGCATATACAAATTCAATTCGCTTTCAATGCTGCAGGTGGGAATTGAGTTGGCACCCAGAGACTTTGACATGGATTCTCCAAGTCCCTTCCAGAAAGCAGACATAATCAGCTTGGTGCCTGTTCATAAGGTAATCTTTTACACATTTGCATTATTCACATTCTTCACATATCTGAATATGATTTGTTTTTCCCTAGAAAAATGGATGGTGGTTCTACTCGGTAGTGGATTTTAATTTATTCCGTGTACCTTCATCAGATATAACACAGACAAGGTATCTATAAAATTTAATTGTTTCTTTCTTTTTCAGCAAGTAGCTTGCTCTTCTGCTGATGGACAGCAACTTCTTGAATCCTCTAAAACAGCTCTGGACAAGGGCAAACTTGAAGATGCAGTGACTCATGGAGCAAAGGTACGAATTTCTTATGGATGGTTATATCAACTTGGCAATTGTTCCCCACGGTTATCACTATATTGGAATCTTTATTTCAGGCTCTTGCTAAACTTGTTGTCGTTTGTGGGCCATACCATCGCATGACTGCTGGTGCTTACAGCCTCCTTGCAGTTGTTCTCTATTGTACAGGAGACTTCAATCAGGTGACAACAACTAATGCTAGTTTATTACGTTCATTTATTTGTTTTACTTTGATTTTTATTCCCCTCAGTTCCTTCTTATGTAGGCCACAATTTATCAACAAAAAGCTTTGGATATCAATGAGAGAGAGCTTGGACTTGATCATCCTGATACTATGAAAAGCTATGGGGATCTGGCAATATTTTATTACCGCCTTCAACACACAGAATTGGCTCTCAAGTATGTTGTTCTATTTGTGATTAGAATAAAAGTTGCCAAACTGAGCTAAATATAACCAAACTGAATACGACTGAAAAGAACATCCTGATCCAGTGTAGCACTTATCTCTTTCCAGTGGATTACTGATATGCAACTTTATATCCTTGTTCACTGTGCATTGGCTTGGTATGTGAAGCGAGCTCTATATCTCCTGCATCTTACATGTGGACCGTCGCATCCTAACACTGCTGCCACCTACATTAATGTCGCTATGATGGAGGAAGGCCTTGGGAATGTCCATGTGGCTTTGAGATATCTGCACAAGGTTTGAAATGCAACCAAAGTTACTTGGACCAGACCACATTCAGGTACCTCATGTTCCTTTTGCGCCAAAACAAAGAAAAAATTCATGTTCAAAATTTTCAATATGGTCAATTAGATGTGCTTCATATTTGCAAACGTTTTGTAATACGATCAATGTTGCATTTTAGACTGCTGCAAGTTACCATGCCATAGCCATTGATCTATCACTGATGCAAGCATATCCTTTAAGTATTCAACATGATCAAACAACTTTGCAAATTTTGTGTGACAAACTTAGCCCGGATGACTTGCGTACTCAGGTATATTTTTCACGTTTAATTTCTAATTTTTTCTTTCAAAGCGAATTTGATATATTATCATTGTTCTTAATATTGGTGATTATGAATTTCTAGGATGCTGCTGCATGGCTTGAGTACTTTGAGTCCAAAGCATTTGAGCAACAAGAAGCTGCACGAAATGGCACTCGAAAGCCTGATGCATCAATTGCCAGCAAGGGGCACTTGAGGTAAAGCGTATTGCATTTTATTTCTTTACATTCTAGCATTGCTGGATCCAGGACCAATGGAATTTGTTTTTGGGTGACAGTGTCTGATTTGCTTGATTACATAAATCCGAATCCAGATAGCAGAGTAAATGGTGAAGCAGCAAAATGTTTATTCAAAGGTATACACCTATAAGAGATTACTTTTCCATTGTTGAAATTTGCGTAGTGCGCGTTGAATAAAGAAGCACTTTTTGAAGAAGGATTAGTAATTTTTCAGATGGTCAACTTTTTATGGTAATGGCCATCTCCAAGTGGAAATGTATACTCATAGCTCTTTTAATTTGCCATTGATGTATTCGATTTTTCTGTCTATTAGTTAAATATCTTCCTACCAAAGCCTTGGGTTCTTGAGTCTCCAAAGTATACCTTTTATTTTTCTTTTTATTTGTGCAGCATAAAATTAAGACCAACATCAACAGTAGTATACCAAGCACTGAAAATGTCCAGGATGATTTTCCTTCAGTTACTTCAGATGAAGAGAATGAAGCTACTGACAAGTCTGCAACTGATGACAATGAGAAAATGTACCAAAGCGATAGTCATCTCGATTTGTCCAATCAAGTGGTCAAGGATGTTCAAATTGTAGAAGAACCTGTTGTTGCCCGTGAGGATTTGAAAGAAATAAATTCAGAAAGAGAAGATGGGTGGCAACCTGTTCAGCGACCAAAGGCCCCTGGTCAAGCGAAACAATGGATTAAACATGGAAGATCGAGCATGGGCAAGGTCTATAATTATCAGAAAAGCGAACCTGATGGTAAATCACTGCCGTACAAGAACAAGAATACATATAATAATGGCCGTTTTTATGTTATTAAGAAGCGCACCATAGTTACTGCTGGCCACATGAATCATCAGTCTGCGAAAAGTCCCACTTCCAAGTATGGTCGTAAGTTGTTTCAAGCTGTCACTTACAGGGTCAAGTCTGTGCACTCTTCTGGCAGTTCTGAGATGAAAAGTTCTCCCCATCTAGGAGGTGAAGCTAGCCCTCAATCAGGTTCACGGCCAAACTCTGCAGCAAGTGAAAGTGCTGAAGGTTCACCTGTCAAAAGGAACAACTTAATGGTTAGCATGGGCAGGTCTCCTTCTTACAAGGATGTTGCATTAGCCCCACCTGGTTCAATTGCTAAACTACAAATGCAACCATCAAAAGAACAGTTTGGGGTTGTTGATGAGTCATCATGTGGAGAAACTATGGAACCAATTGTAGACGAGGCCGTAAACATGGGGGAAAAGGTTGCTAATGATTCTTTGAATGATTGTTCTCTCTTGAAGCAGGAAGAGAAATTACCCCAAAATGAGAGCGGGGAGCAAAATTCTGCTGGAGAAATGAATGTGAAAGGTGGGAAATTCGTTCTTGAAGATTGTGAGAATTTCCAAGGTGATAATGCAGTGGTTGATAGTACAAAGTCGTGCAGTATCAGAGAAGGTTGTCTTCCATCTAACAGTCTCCACAGCATCACAAGTTTACCTGCTACAGAGACTACAAATTGTGACATTTCAAATCCAAACCAGACTGATGACAATGCTAAGTTGTTATCTTCCAATAGATGTTGAAGGTGATTCAAGCTCCGGAGGGCATATGGGAGAAGTCCAGGACAAGTTTGTAACAACAGAAACCAAAGATGATCCTCCCAAGGTGAACTTTGCATCTAATTCAAATGAAAGTCGTGACATTCCTAGCAGGAAATTATCTGCATCAGCTGTTACCTATAGTCCATCTACAGCTAAAGTGCGAGGACCTCCAGCACTTAGCATTAGCCTTCCTCCAGGCCCTGCTATTGTTCCACCTGTTGGCCCTTGGCCTGTTAATATGTCTGTGCACCCTGGGCCTGCACCTGTTATGCAAGCCCCTCCTATATGCACATCTCCTCAGTTCCTATATGTATCAATTCCTAGACCACACAATGTTCTTCAGCCACTGCCATACATGTATCCTCCTTATTCACAGTCTCAATCTGTTACAACTGGCAACTTCCCCATGAATCACATGTTTCATCCTTATCACATGGCATGGCCATGCAACCCAAATGCGTCAGACTTTGTCCCTGCTGCAGTATGGCCTGCCTGTCCTCCTGTTGATGTTCCAATTCCACAAACTGTTATTGATTCCGTGGTCGAACCTGTTTTAGAATCAACATTGGAAAGCAACAGTTATGAAGAGCTAATTTCCTCAACTTTTGATGAGAGTGGAAACAAGGACGAACCTAACAACGAAGTAGGAGAGTTTGCAACAAAAATTGCTGGTGGTGTCAGCCAGATAGTTGAAAAAGCTGTGGAGAATAAACATGAAAGCATAAAATCAAATGTAGATGAGACGATTAAAATTGAATTGACTTCTCTGGTGTTTCCTCAAAGCAACTGTGGCGGTGTTGAGAAACAACAGCATATACTCTTGAACAGTAAAATGATCGAAGAGGAAGGGAGCTTCAGGATATTGATTCGAGGAAGAAGAAAACGAAAGCTGACTCTTCGGATGCCTAGAAGTTTGCTTAATAAGACATATGGTACACAGTCTTTTAGAGGTTTCTATAACCGATTCATTCGCAATTCTGAAATTCCCAAGTGATTGTTAGCACAAACAAAGAGATCAAGACCAGTGTCTTTTAGTTATTGACTTAGTTTGCTAGAGCAGACACGAGATACTCAAGAAACTCACATTTTCTTGCTTCTCTAATTATATGAGAGACTTGGTCTTCAATTATGGATAAATGAGGTTCTTTTATTCATGGTATCATGCCTGTATCTCTCTGAAAAAGCTTTGGGTGAATTTACAGGTTAGTTTAGATATATCAGTTTTATTTTACTTGACTCTCACTAACTAAGCATACTAGTGATCCTACTAGTTGTTTATCAAATGTACCTTTTCTAGTCATTTTTCTTCTGAAAGCTTTAAATTCTCACTGTTCTGCTTTTCATGTGCTAGATTCTTTCTAGAAAAATATGAAATAGTTTTCCTTTGTATCATTTACCACTTTGAATGATATTTTAACTTTCTTATGATTCCCTCTTTGGATATATCATTACAGTTGACTGATTTACTAAGTGACGTTGTGACATTGTCTACAAAATGATGGTTAGTATATCGTCAGCTGTATGGTTTATTAATTATGTTTGTCATTTTAGCAGAAATATGATCTCCTTTTGCTGGTTTGAGAGCAAGCCCTGAGCAATGTCTCAAGGTGTTATTCATCTCATTCCTTGTTTATGTTGTGCTAAAGCCTTGCTGACTCTACAGGTCGTGAAATGGTTCGATCTCAGTAGTTGAATCTGCTCCACTTGAGGGACGATTTTGAGTGATCCAGGCGCCATTTTTTTGAACCAGGTATTTTCTCAAATTAATGCAGTATAAACCATTGACCGCCATGAATCTTGCTCTTGTTCTTGGCTTCTATTTTTGATTTTATATGGATTAAGGAGCATAAAGGTAGGTTTGTGTTAGTATGCAGGATCTTGCTACTGAAGCATTCAACCATCGAAGTATAGCTCTTCATTGCAAATTATATATTCTTCCATTTCGTTATATTGGCTAGGATTTTGAGATTTATGCCTTCAATCCGATAACTTCAACTTATATATTTTGGCTGCGACGAAATGTTGATGAGATGATAAAATAATGTCAATTTTCAAGAAGTTGGTTGGATTCATTTTTCCTTGGAACAAGAATAAATTTTTTTGTCATTTACCTTTTACATGAACAAGCAAACTGTGAAACGTCTTGGTTCCATATGGTTATAAAAACTCTTTCTTGCGCGGAAGGTCCAAATTGAACTCTTTCTTTCTGGTTTTGGGGCTGATCATTGCATCAACCCCCTGGTATCAACTAATTGAACGAGATGGCTTTGATTATCATAATTTAATTATCTTTACAAATTTTCTCGGGTAACCAAATGTATTTGTACAGCCGCTTAAATCTTTAGATCTCTTCACTGGCGTATTTGTATTCTCTCTGGGGGCAAGCCTTCGTACTGTGTTATGGTTTACTTTTGCCAACGAGTGGGAAATCCATGGGTTTGAGACATGGTTCACAACGTGCTCATCCTCAACTCACTACAAAGTGATTAGGCTTTATTAGCAATTTAAATAAGTTCAAAAAATATCATAAAAATCCGGAAATTTTACTTTGATAATAATTTTTCCGTATTCTATTAGAAATGAAACAATTGATATATGCATATATTAAAATAGAGAAACAAGGTTAAAAAACTTTTTTAATTATCATGTAAAAGTTTTACATAATTTAGGATACGGACAATTTAATTGGATATTAAGTTTTCAACAAAAATGATTTAATTGATAATTGTAATTGATAATATCTTTGTAATAATATTAATCATTATTATCTAAGTAGTAGTGAATAAAATATTAGTACATTAATCATTACATTTGAAATTTAAGAATTAACTTATTATTATTATTATTATCATTAAAAAAAATTTCATAACATTGTTTATTTAGACTTGAATTGTATTGCAAACCCTCTTATCAATCTCTCACAAGAGCACCCAATCAATTCACGTTTTTTTCACCCATTCCCCCCATTTCTCCAAATTTTCAACCCCCCCCCCCTGTTTCTCCCTCTGGTACCCTCGCCCGCGTCGCCGACCTTCCCTGCCGATCGCCCCGCCCTGCCTTCTTGCAGTCGCGGTCCCCTCGGCCCCGGCCACGCTCGCAACTGCCGCCCCACCCCTCCCCCCGGCCCCACTCGTAGCAGTCGCCCCACCCCCTGCCCACCCGCAGCTGCGGCCCCCTGCCCCCTGCGTTCCCCCTGTCCCCCGCCCCTGCCTCGCCTTGCCCCCGCCGCGGCAGTAGCCCCCCCCGTTCCCCACCACCTCCCCACCCCCACTCGAAGCCGTCAACCCACCCTCGCGATCGCCCCTCCCTGCCCTGCTCGCAGCCGTCAACCCACCCTCGCGGGGGGAAGAAACAGGGGAGGGTAGTAGCGTAATAAAAACTTTATTCGGTCACGACTCGAGTCAAGTTTTTATTAGGAAATAAATTTTAAAAAAATTAATTAATTTCATAATAAAAACTTGACTCGGGCCTGATTTGAGTCAATATTACGAATTAAATTTAAAAATAAAAAAAATAATTTTGTAATAAAAACTTGACTCTATCTCGACTCGATCTCGATCTTGTAATAAAAATTTGACTCGCTCCAGACTCAAGTCAATGTTATGAAATAAATTTTTTAAAAAAATATTGTTTTAAAAAAAATTTCCCAACTCAAGTCAATAATACAAAATAAATTTTAAAAAAAATAAAATATTTTTTAAAAAAAAACTTGACTCGCTCCCGACCCAAGTCAATATGACAAATTAAATTTTTAAAAAATAAAATAATTTTTAAATAAAAACTTGACTCTCTCCCGACTCAAAACAAGTTTTTATTACCAAATATTGACTCTAGTCGGGAGTGATTAATGTTTTTATTACGAAATTATTTTAATTTATTTTTTAATATTTATTCGTGTTAGGAACGAGTCAAATTTTTATTACGAAATTATTTTATTTTATGAAAAAATAATTTTGTAATAAAAAACTTGGCCCGAGTCGGGAACGAGCCAAGTTTTTATTACAAAATTATTTTATTTTTTAAAAACATTTATTTTGTAATAAAAATTTGACCCAAGTCGGGAACGAGTAAAATTTTTATTACAAAAATTTTATTTTTAATATTGACTCGAGTCGGGAGAGAGTCAAGTTTTTATTTTATGGTATTATATATTTAATTTTTTTAAAAATTTATTTTGTAGTATTGAATCGAGTCGGGAGCGAGTCAAGTTTTTATTACGAAATTGCCATCACCCCAGACATCCCCTGCGCTGGATAAGTTAGGTTTTTATTATGAAAATATTTTATTTTTAAAAAAAATTATTTCGTAATATTGACTTTAGTCGGGACTTAGTCAAGTTTTTATTACGAAATTATTTTATTTTTTAATATTTATTTCATAATAAAAACTTTGACTCGAGTCGGGAGTGAGTCAAATTTTTATTACAAAACTACCCTCCCCTATTTCTTTCCCCCACCCTTTGTTTTGCCGTGCCACTCCACCGCCGGCGACCTCGCCGCCAGCCGCCCGTGGGGGGGGGGAGGGGGTTGTGGCTGTGGGGCGGCGGGGGCGTGGGCAGGGGTGGGCCTCGGCGCCGGGTGGGGGCAGGGGGGATCGCGGCTTTGGGCAGGGGCAAGGGCGGGCCGCGGCTCGCCCGGGCAGGGGGCCACGGTCGCCCGGGCAAGGGGGAAACGCTGCTGAGGGTGGAAGTGGGCGGTGTGTACAAGGCCCGGGAATGAATTCACCGCCGTATGGCTGACCGGCGATTACTAGCGATTCCGGCTTCATGCAGGCGAGTTGCAGCCTGCAATCCGAACTGACGGGAGCATGGGCAGGGCCGGAGGGGCAAGGGCAGGGGCGGCGGAATCCGGCGTGGTGAAAGGCAGCCTCAGGAGAAAATGGGGGAGGGGGAAAAACTGAAAAACATGTTTGGGCGGTTGGATTTTGATCCAACAGCCCAAATTAAAACGCTGCCAATGCGATGCATTTTGATGCAGCGCATGGCAGCATTTCATATATATATATATATATATATAACCCACCCCGGGCAAAGAAAATATCCTACTCCCAAATCAATCAGGGCAATATGATTATGGACTAAATCAAACTTAAAAAAAAAACTCCCACCCACTTGTAATGCAGCCGACAGTTGGACTAGGTCTACTTTGGCCGACGTGGCCATGAAATCAGGTCATGACTAGACGTGGCCACAACCAGCTAGATCCGATCGTGGCTGGCTGGCCTCCGGCCCGATCTGGGCAAATGCGGCTTTGTCTGGTCGCCAGCAACCAGATCTGGTCGAAGGCAGCCATGTTCGGCTGCCAACAGTGTTGGAGAGGGGGATTTATTTTTTAAAGATTCACTCGACCTAAGTTGTCTTTGTAATCAGATGGCTCAAATTGACTTGGGGGCAAGAATTTTTTCCTATCCCAAAAAAATTACTGCCCCCAAATCAATTTAGATCGTCCGATTATAAGGACGACCTAAATTGACTTTATCTTTAGAAAACAAAATTCACACCCCCATGATGTCATCAGGGACAGGATAATGTCACCTTTGGTCGGATAGGGCCGGGGCGGGGGGGGGGTGAATAGGTCCAGGCGCCCACTGCCTAGTCTGATTGCGGTAGATCTAGCCACTGGCTGCCGGTCGGGTCCAGTCGGCCTTTGACTAGATCAGGTCCGACTGGCAACCACCGCATAACACCCCAAATCCATTCACTCGCAAACTGAGCTTTAATGTTATGGGTCATCCGATTAAGTTGGTCAACCTGAACCTAACTCAAATTGATCTAATCTTAGCGTTTTAAGATGAAAGATAAAAATCGTTATGCATGCATGAGATGTAAAGAACTCTAACGCGTTACTACGTAAATGACATGACAAACAATTCATACTAAAAAACAGTCACAATAAAATCAATAAAATTTTAAAAATAAAACAAACAAAGTGTGTAAAACCCAACTTCGGGTTAAGGTTTTATTCGCTTGCAGATTTGCCCAAGTTAGGTCAGTCTTGAGTCAATTCGAGAGAGCTCGAGCCAGACTAGTTTTCAGACCATGATATGGGGCTTAGATAGCCGTATGAGTATTTTATGGTGGGTGAGTATGCCCGACATATAGATGATAGCTTGGGATAAGCTACAGTAGAGCATGAGTTATCATTGTATACACGAGGTATGCTTTATGAGTTAGCTAGGGTTGTAGGCCTAGATTTAGTTTGTTGTAGCGTTTAGTATCTATTTTAGATTTTCAGGTTATCTCATTTGCATGCACCATTGAGATTATTTATCACCGGATTATGTCGCTATGGGCCCATTTTGATTGAGTCGTAGATTTTCACCTGATTGAGTTGAAGGTTTGAGGCCCATTTAACTTTCTTACCTCGATTTTTGCCTATAGAGTTATTTTTAGGACTCGTGTCAATTAAGACCTTGGACAGTTTCGATCTGAGTTTTTCATCCATATGTATATTGCATATACCCATATGTGGGCCCCATCAGGCTACAAGTTATCAGACATTCAAATCGTGTCATGTGGTAAGATTTGAGCCGTCCACGTCAGTCCTAGCTTCCACCCATTGGTTTTTAGAGATTTTTCTCCCATTTTCGGAGTTTTACACCCTCCGCCGCAACTTCGGCTAGCAACCGACAAGTCTTCGACTCGCCCCCCACCATCGTACAGGCACCCTCAGGACCGCCTTGCTACCGACTATTTATCCATACCACTCACAACCACCGGCGCCACCATAGTTTTTGCAGTCGGTTTCATGTTGTATTTGCCAATTATGTTTGCAATCAGCACTAGCTATCTATGTTCAAGTAAGAGTCAATCATTAACTAATCAACTAATTGCCAGAAGTGACTTGCTAGCACCAATCTATATTCAAAACATGCAAACAAGTTCATCAAATAATTACTAACACATATGAGTCACTCCCATTCCTTTTCATTGTATTTTTATCATTACAAATTGATCCACAATCAATAACATACTCATCCTAACCATGAAAATTAACTTGAAACCCGTTATATAATTTAATCACCCATCATGATCACTTCACAATTATCTACAAGAATTAATTAATATTTACCCTGATCGCAAACATCTAGGGTTTTAAATCACCCTCTATTCATGGCATTATCAACTATTAATCATCAATGACATGTTAAGATTATTCAATTCAATTTTATAATTTCATCAAAGTATCCCTATTCAAATCAATCTATGCCATCCTCTCAATTTCATTGTGTAATGATATCCATGACTATGAAATAAAAATCAAATCAATCAACGGTGATGTATACCTAATATCCACACCCACGAGGTAGAGGCTGCCTTGGGCATGGCTATCACTCGACCAAGGGGAGACTCGGCAAGGGCTGGGCTAAGGTGCGCCGTTGGACCTGAAGAAGGCATCTAGCCGAGGCAATGACTGGCAGGTGGCTACGGCAGCGGATAGCGAGCGCCTCATAGGGTCTGTTTGGCAAGGGGCAAGGGTGAGGGTGGTTGTGCATGCAGGTAGGTTAGGGTTAGGGTGAGGGTGAAGGGGAGAGTCTGGTCGGGGTGACGAGCGACCGATGAAGACGGTTGCTCATCGCCAGTGATTGCACCAAACAGGGGTCGGTGAGGCATGTGGAGAGAGCTTGGCTAAGGGAAAGATAGGAAGGGGCGAGCAAGGTAGGGGAAAAGGAAGGTCTACGAGGAAGAGCCTGACCGAATGATGGCAACCAGTGGTGGCAGTTGGTGGTGGCGAGGTTGGCTGTATTCCAAGAAAAGTGCCCTGGTGGTGAACAAAGGATGAAGGTGGGAGAAAGTGGAGGAGGAGGGAGGAGGGAGGAGGGAGGAGGGATGGATCATGGGAATGGTTCTGAGGTGAGGCTGGAAGGCGGCGGCGTGCTGTCGGCTGCGACCAAGGCAAAATGCAGGGGTGGCGACCGGGGAGGGAAGTGTGGGAGGCGACCGGCTAGTGAGGGGGCGGAAGACCATTGGGATGCATGTCAGGGGGAGACGAAACCAATCGCTCGGGAGAGAAATAACACGAATGGCAATTTTGTAATTAAAACTTGACTTACTCATGACTCTAGTCAATAATAAAAAATAACTTCCAAAAAATGTAAAATAAAATAATCGTGTCTAAGTCGAATGATATATTCTAAACCTACAAACATACCCAAAAATAATAGCTATCACGTCCTAATGCGATAAACGATCTAAAACTAATTCTACAGTCCACTATATAAAATAAAAAAATAAACTAGCATACTATCGTATATTCTGATAACTCATTTTTCTTGGTGTGTTATTGACGTTATCATCATATACTTGGATACACTTAACCCTTATGACTCATACATTTGGTTAGCTTCGCTCACGTATTTTAAAACTAATTTGGCTTGAACCGACCAATTTACGAGTATAAAACTCTAACTAGGATCACGGGTTTTACAGGTCGACAACAAGGCGGCGACAAGGTGCCATTGGCAATGGTGAGGCTGGTGGCGCTCATAAATAGCAGGAAAGGGTGGCTCCAAGAACAGGGTGAGGTGGAAAAGGAGGAGAAGGGAAAAGGGAGGCTGTCGGTGGCGCTCGCCGGCGGCAACAATGCTGTGGGTGGCGGCAATCGTTAGAACAGGGGAAGGGTTATGGTCGGGTGGAGGTGGTAACCCATGGAGGGGGAGAAGAATCAAGAAGATGTACAATATAAGGGCAGTTTTGTAATTAAAAGTTTAACTTCTCTACTCGAGTCAATAATAATAAATATAATTTTAAAAATACCATAAAATAAAATAATAGTATCCTAACTCAAATGACGTGTTATAAGCCTATTAACTCACCCATAAATAATAAATAATATGTCCTAACGCGATAAACGACCTAAATCTAATTTTATGGTCTACTATAAATAAAATTAAAAAAATAAATGGTATATTGTGATATATTTTGATAACCCATTCTGATGTTGTCATACGGTCGTTATCATTAGGGCTGCTAATTGAGTGAGTCAACTCGTGAGTATTTGGTGTTCGGCTCATCTCGATTTGACTTGACTCGAAACTCGACATTTAAATGCTCGAGCTCAAACTTGACTTAAACTCGAATCCTATGAGTCGAACTTGAGCAAGGAAGTGTTTGACTTGACTCGACCCAATTATAACTCGAAATCGACTATTACCTCGACTCAAACTTGACTCGATTATATAATATAATAATATACATAATATCATTTGTCGATTTAAAATATATTTAAAATTATAAATAAATGTTATTCTTGACTACGTACTAAAGGAGGGTAGTGGTGAGGGTGTTTTATTTTTTTATTAAATCTGGGTCGTCCTTGTAATCGGACAATCTTGATTAAAGTTTGAGACAGAAATATTATCCGTCCCCGACTAAGATAATCTATATATATATATATATATATATATATATATATATTAATAAGTTTAATTGTAGCTAGTTATATTTATTTATATATAATAAAATAACAAAGTTGCATCAACATAAGGATAGCTCAGTTGGGAGAATGTCATCGCACGAACATTTTTTGTTGGAGACATGTACAAGAAAAATAGAAATTGGTATTTGGGCCTCGGCCTAATTGAGCGAGCCAGATTGTGAACTACTTTTGAGCTAGTTTCAAGCTCACAAACGAGCTGAGTTTTAAGCTCGTCAAAATTAAACAGTTTAATGTATTCGAACTCGAGCTGAGCTCGAACAACATAAAAAATGTTCAAGTCAATTTCAAGCATATATATTCAAAACTTGTTCGATTTCGAGTAGAGTTTGAGTCGAGTTCGAATACAAGTTGAACTCGACTTGCTTGCTCGTTTAGCAACCCTTTGTTGGCCTCGACTCAATATGCATATTCTAAAACTAACTTGATTGAAAATAACGATCAAACTGATCGGTTTTGATTATTAAATTCTTACTCAGGTCATGGGTTTTTATACATCATGAGGTGAGAGTTTGATTTTTTTAAAGTATGATTTAATCTGGACTGCCCTTGTAATCAAACAGTCAAAATTGATTTAGAGGACAAAAAATATCATGCCCCTAAATCAATCTAGGTTGTTCGATTACAAGGATGACTTATATTAAATCACAATTTTTTAGAAGAAATTTAAAAAAAAACACCTACCCCATAGCCAAAAACTTTATTTCTTAGAAAAGGTTTAATCCTTTACCTCTCAATGCGCCATTTGGAGAAGAAGATAGATTCTCGTGATTTATATCCAATCCAAAAAGTCAATTAGAAATTGAAAAATGAGATTATGAAATCGCAGCAACGGGCTCAATGTGGTAGCATCGTCCTTTGTAACGATCAAGGCTGGTAAGTCCTTTTCCCGGATGAAATGAAACATTGGATTCATGTAACAGGAGAAAGATTTCCCAATGTCAGCGGTTCGAGTTGGATTCATGTAACAGGAGAAAGATTTCCCAATGTCAGCGGTTCGAGTCCGCTTATCTCCAGCTCGTGACCTTAGCTGATACAAAGGTATATATATGATAGCACCCAATTTTTCCGATTCGGCGGTTCGGTCTATGATTTCTCATTCATGGACTAAATTCTATCCATATACGTTCTGATCGCCGGTTCAAACCCCCGACACCGTGGTTCGTAGCCACGTGCTCTAATCCTCTGAGCTACAGGCCCCACCCCATCTCCACTGGATCTGTTCCCGGCAGCCCGTCCTAGTCGGGTGGCGGGCCTGGCCAAACCTCTGGCTGGAGGGCGGCCAAAACTGGGCTCAGCTAGGATCTAGCCATGCACGGCTGAATTTGACCAGCTTACGCCTGACCTCACCGTATTCAGTTGCCAGCAGATGTGAAGATGATTTTTTTCTTCAAAATATAATCAATTTGGACCATCCTTGTAATCGGATGGCCGCTAACCTAGAAGTAATATTTTTCCCCTCTCTCATCCACTTATTTTTTGTGCACCAACTCTGACTCTTCTATGTATCACTCTAAATGGCAGCCTTTTGGAGGGTTGTTTGCTCTACTTTGATCCGAAATCCTTGTTCCGATAATAAATTTGCTTCAGGTAAGGTATAGCTTGGAGATGAAGTTGAAGTTGTTTTCCAAGACAGATGGGTAATATTTTTTCATATTTATCAATGTCATATAATTAACTATCAAATTTACAAACGGTCATATTTATCAAATTTTCATAATTTTATATAATTATTTATAAATTATTTATAAATAATAAGAAAAAGGTGAAATGAGAGTGATAGATTTACATACCGAATATTTTGAGTTAATCCTATTAAGAATTTTTGTTAAAAATATCACGTATATTTTGAGTTTATCATTAATAAAATATTAGGTGTCATCAATAAAAATAGAGGTTTATATGTAAAATATTTTGAGTTTATCGTTACGGAGAGATTTTTTGAGAATATCAGGTATATTTTAAATTTATTATTAATAAAATATTAAATATATGCCCAAAATTAATTGCATGCAAAAAAAAAAGAAAGGAGCGAAGGAGAGAAAAAAAGATCGATCTTACTATAATTAACTATACTTAATATAGAGATAGATACCTAATACTCCATAAACAAAAACCTAAGATAATATGGGCGGGTCCCACAACACGCCCTCTATTGACTCTAACCCTTCCCCAATCAACACCGCTGCCCGCCGTTTTTTCGCGGAAGTCCGAGCTCCGTGTTATTGGGTAAATTTTTGGCTAATCGTCTATTTTTCTCTTCAATCATTTTTTTAATTCTTTTTCTTATTTATTTGCAATTTTGGAAGTCAATTTTGCCTTCTTCTACAGGTTTTTTTTTTAATTTACAGCAAAAAAATTGTTCTTTTTTCTTGTCTTAGTGATAAAAAAAAACTGTTACAAAAAATTGTGATAATGACTAGGGTGGTTGTTTGTTATGCATCTTGGTTATGATTCTATTTGCTTCTTCTGATATAGATCTTAGGGTTTTGAGAACAAATAAATTGCTTTGTATGGACTGTGGAGTAGAAATTTATGAAAATGTTCTTTGTTTCTGGTAGTGGCGTATTTGAGGTGGTTGAACCCTACTTTCGTCGTTTGAGATGACAACCGAACCTCTGGCCATGACTACGGAGGCAATTGCACTCACGGAGAAGAAAATGGACATGACTTTAGGTTTGGCTATTAAATTTTCTGGTTTCGGAATTGTTATGGTGTTGCGGTTGACTAGGGTTTGATGATTGGAATTCCTCCTTTTTTTTCAAAATAATAATAATAATAATAATAATGATAAAATTGCAGATGATATAATCATGATGTCAAAGAAGCCATCGTCTAAAGCGAAAAAGCCTCTAGTCCCTGTAAGCTTCCTCGCTCATTCCTGGGAAGCTTTATTACATGCTTGAAAATTTAGGAGATTTTAGCACAAGTGGATATTAGCACTTGTAATCGTATTTGTTAATGTGATTGCTTCTATTATATTTTTTCTCTGTTGGTGCTTATCAAAATTTGGAGCTTGTAGCAATTTTTTTGTATGTAGCAATACTGTTTGAAATTGCATTTCATGGGAATCATTTAAAAAAAGCATAACGATTTCTTCAAATTGGCTACAAGAAATTTCTATGTGGGATGCGTGCATTCTTTTTTCACGCAGATTGTATTTTGTGATTATTAAGCCATATAAAGTTTGTGTTGATGATAATGCAAACTTCAGATACTTTTTTGATAAATCCCATCTTTGTAAAATAATGGGTTATAATTATTTTATGTCCTTTTTGGCCTATTTGTTTTATGTTTTAGTCTTGTTTTATGAAATGTTACAGAAGAAAAAAGGAGGCTTTTCAGGACTCTCTCTAGATAATTTTAGAGTTCAGAATTTTATGGAATCCAAATCTTCCCTTAGACAGGTAATGGAGCTACTTTCTTTTAATATTTAAGAGTTCCCGCTGTACTAGAAAATTAAGTGTTTTGATTTTGTGCTCTTTGCAGGGGGCTTTAGCAAAAAGAAGGTCACGATTTCAGGATAATCATTTTCCCATTACAAATGAAGTTGCAAGGAAAGTTAATATGGTTACTGTCGCCAGAATAGGCTTTAATCAAAGGAGAATAATGAATCGGAATAATTTAAGGTTTCTTTATTTTCGATTTTTTGCAATTTTTTTCTATGTTCATCAATTTTAGGTTAAGACTATTGTCTTTTTTACAGGTAAATGATGGTTTGAGCTAGTATTTGAATTATGTTGTTCACTTGCAAGCAAGCAAGGGATTTTTCTGGTGAATGTCTACTCCAGCTTTGATGGATATCATTGCATGGAATAGCTTATTTTTGGAACTCTGTATTGCATGGAATGTTTATGGTTTGGGTTAATGGCTGGACTTTGTCTGACTATCGAACTATAATTGCCAGTGCATGCCTTTTGGAGCTAGGCACTTAAATGGTCCCCTTTGGATAAGTCAGCATAGACTGGCAATTGAACGTGAGCCTGTTGAGCTGTGCATTGGTTTAGTAGTGGCAAGTTGAACCCCTCTAGACCATTTTTCTGTTTATCCTGCTATAGTTTCTTCAGGTGACGTAGACTCAAAGTTATATACATTGTTGGCAGCAGCCTCATTGTCTTTCCTAAAGATTTCTAGTATGCTGAAATTTTTCCATCTATTGATCCTGATATGCAAGCAACATTGTTGTCTTCCCTTTTCCCGGTTTTTCAGCATTGCCGAGTTGGATCTCTATAATTCTTATTCTAGTCGCCCTTAATGTTTCCATGAAGTGTCTTAGGATCAAAGTTACACTCATTTTTACCATCAGCCTCATTCTCATCTGCAGATACTTCTAATATGATGAAATGTATTTGCCTATTGGACCTAATATGTGTTGGACATTGTTACCTTTGATTTGCCTGCCTGTTAATGAGGTCTTTCTTGGGAGGAAAGTTTTATGCAAGCACAGGTGGTTTTTCAAATTTAGCCATGTTCCTTTGATTTGTTAACAATCCTCTGCGTATATAACTATAACTATAAGACTCTCCAAAGTTAGCATACCAACAGAAGTATCAACTTCGGTGAGTTCTTGTTTTTGTGCTGCTCAGATAATCAGGCAAGATTGTCCTTTTAAAGAGTTTCCAACTTCTAAAAGTTTGATTTAATGGGAGAGATCGATACCCTTTACCTTTCATTCTCATGAGAAAGACATGTAATGGGCAGGAAATTAAGGGGTTAAGTTGCCAACAATCTTGTTCAAAGAGATGGATTCTTCTAGTTGGTTTTGAACCTGTCTTGTTGTAGAATTTAGTTGATTAAGGATGATTGTGTTAGATGCCTTACAGTGCCTTGCTTCCCATTGACCTTTGAATCGGGCAGTTACGAGCTTCTATGGAATAGTGGGCGCCTCTGTCTGGTTGTGAATTTGCGACCTAAAGTTTATTGGAGAATCCATTGTTAGCAAGATGCTTTTGTGTGCAAGTTTACTGGAAACTTCATTACTTCTGAAAGATTTGAACTCTTGTTTGATGGTATCGACAATTATCTTCAAAATTGTTGATTATGCAGTTAATATGGTATCAACTTTCCTTTGCAAGATAAATGATGACCCTATGTTGTCAAGATGTAGAAGGCCTTTTTTACAAGATGGCACAAGAGATGGAGGGTCTTTGTTTGGTTGGTGTAGAATGAGTACTCGTTTGATTTTCCACTTCCAGGTTGCATGGGAGATCAATATAGGGAAAAGATTGCTTGTGGATTAGGATCTGGGTCATTTCTAGCCAAAAGACAGATGTCATCTGTGTATTTTTTTCTTTCCAGATGGAGGTTTATTATTTTGGTTATTTATTACTAAGATTAAAGCTGCAACATTAGTTAGTGAGTGAGAACCTGTCTGAATGTGATTGGTAAGTTTTATCTATTACAACTTTCTTTTGGCGTCTGGCAAGGAAGTTGTTTTATTATATTTTTTGTGTTTGATGGCTAATCAGATCATTTAGTTGAAATCTGTACAGATATTTTGGATGTCGTAGGTAACATGTGTATTTATTGTTATAGAGTTGTCGAACCTGCTGTTCGGAAGGAAATAGCTTCTGAAGGTGCTTTTACTGGAGGAAAGGTATGTTATTGATATTTGTTACTCCATTTGAATCCTGCATGAGATAGGTTTGAAATGAGAGTGACCTTACCACAACGTATTAGCAGGTGATCGGTCAGCAGAAGCAAAGGCCAAGGACACTGGATTCACTGTTTGCAAACTTAAAGGAACAAAGGATGCATAAGCAGCAGATGCCGTCTGGCAACAGTCAGCCGAAACATGCCCAACACCGTCAAGGACAGCAATGGAGCAAGGGAAGAGGAGGTGGAGGGATCAGGGCTGCCAATAGCCGTGCCACCAACAGATGCATGAGATGATCAACAGCCGATTTTCCCAAGTTATAATCTCCACCTTCATTATTTGGATCGGTTTGTAGAACTCGATTTGAGAGGAATCGTGCCCAGCTGTTTGGAACTTCTGATGTCCAATTCTCTGTACGGGGCTCTTAACCGTCTCACAAGGAATTTATTACCTTCTCTCAGCTTTGCGTGTTTCTTTTTATATAATATCGTTTTCCTTGCTTGGGTTTTTAGAATAGATCTCTATTTAGTTTACATGGATACATGCAACTAGGACATCGGCTAAGATACCCGTGGGTGAACTGTTGGTGGTTGCTTCGCTGGGTGACTAATGTGCCGAAGGGTGGTATATATTTTCTCAATTTCAAGGGGGTTGTGCTATCTCATGTCTGAAATATGACTATAATTTTCTTTATTTTATAGTTCTAAAGTGAACATGCAATTTTCTAAGTTGAAGTGATGGACGTCCTTGCAACTCGAGGTTTTCTCTCGGTGAGATTTATCTTGTCCTTTTATATATTTATATGAAAGGAAATAGACTGCTTCTACGTGAAAGCCTATAGCTCTTGAATAAATGTGAGACTGAAAGAGGTTTGATCAGAGTCACCATGCATCCGGTTGTCTTGCTACCTCCAAATTCCTAGAAACAATGGTGAATTGGGGGGAAAAAGGGTGGCCAGAGGAGTGGCTGAAGTTAGAGAAGGAAGGCACGGCGAGTGCCTGGGAAAGAAAGAACAATTCCATAATTTTATGATTACTTAGGTTGATTCATAATTGTATGGTCACGTAATTGGATACTCCCAATTGTTCCTACCTCATTCATAAGTTTGCTTTTTCACAAAAAGAATTTTGTAACGACAGTTAAATAATGCATGGAAATCCGCCCATTAAGTTTTCATTGTCCAGACTTGTTCATATGATCGAAAGCATATACCTTTGGCAAACATCTGAGCCTTTTTAATGCCAAACAGCCTGCAATGCACATTTATTCATATCCTTATCTACAAAAGCGACCTTAAACTTGTACACAGCCGACTAAGTGCACTACTTATTCCTGCTATTGATTTAACCAGGTATAGCACGTCTGCCTTCATGGCTGGTTGGTTTCCTGAATTGAGATCTCTGATACTCCTAACATCGCGGCGCCTCCCTGCAATTACCCTGTTATTTTTTTAACAGATGGCAGCGAATAGCTTCTAAAGCTTTCCGACTTTACTGATTAGTGGCGCCTATTTCATGATACTCGAAACTTCAGCTTCTTCAGTTCTAGCAAACCTACCTCGAACCCTCGGTTGACTGTCGGCCAATGCCTTCCTGCAAGCATACTGCAAAAACACAATAATTCAAATACTGGAGAGGATGGATGGCCAATGTAACTGAACGTCAACATGCACAAACTAGTTGCAGAATAAATATGCGAATGTGCTAATCAAGCAAAATGGTTCTAACAAAATATT
The DNA here is from genome assembly GCA_033002965.1 of Piper betle. NCBI lineage: Eukaryota > Viridiplantae > Streptophyta > Magnoliopsida > Piperales > Piperaceae > Piper > Piper betle. The sequence goes on from JAURVB010005839.1 coordinate 172,560, forward strand.
AATCATCAACTAGGATGCATGAAGGGGTAGAACTCATGATTTTGTAAGGTCAATTTATCTCCCCAAGTAATAACTAAAAGAATCATTTCAGTAGAGTCATTTCCATTTTAAGTCATCACCAAATTACATACCAGCTTACTCGCAATAGATATCAAGTAATGCACAAGCTTACATACAGAACAAGCTCATAAAGTGAACTACTATAAATGTGAGGCCAAAAGCTCCTAAATTTGTTCAACTCATCAAGCAGAAAAAGTAGTAAGATATAACACTATCTAAAGGTTTTATAACGAGTTCTACTGTGCTAAGGTTTTATAGAAAACAAGGTCACAAGAACATACAACTTATTTCTCATTTTTGTAATCCTACCCGATTAATAGTCTTAATGCCTTCGTAGATTGTTCACAGAAAAGCAAGCATCCCTACTGTTGCTCCGCATCTGACGAAACAATAGAATTTTAAACTAGTAGTAAAAAAGCTTACCTTGATTTTTCTGCCATAATTCCTTTTGGCCTTCTTGTTTCTGTATCGCAAGAGCTTGATTTCCCTTCCTTCAATTGGCAATCGTTCAAGCTGAGGAAGCATAATGGACGTCTTCACACTACCAAGAGTCTGACCACATGAAACCGAAGTCAAAATAAAATCCAGGTGTTCAAAAGAAATTTACAGGCAAATGAAGTTGAATATCACCCAATCCATCTTGTTTCCTTTTAGTCCATATATTAATTGTTCTTCTGAAAAAATCAAATAATTTCCTAATACATGCTACTTGAATATATGTACTGTCCTTTTTCCTTAGAATCAACTATTATAGCAAGAGAATATCAGTAATGGTTTGGATGGTCGGATAATACATTTACCCACTATGAAATGAAGAGAAAAATATCGCATCTACCTGAATGTCGCCCTCACTATGTGCTCTCCTCAATCCTATAGCAGCTCCCAAATCAAATTCTCCAAAATCCAGAAATTTTGGTTCCTGGCCACCATTAACCCATTCTATTGAGGTTAAACAACCCGAGGGGGTGCTTTTCTGTATAGCTCCTACAAGAATTTCAGTTTTCTCTGCAGATAAATGCTGTTCCGTGTCCACCGGAGGAAGCTTAATTTCTGATTCCACGAAAGGCTTGAGATCCATTTCCATGGATAGCTTGACTTCCGATTCTAATTCCAAAGGAAGTTTCATTTCTAACTCCTCACGTAAAGAATCTTCTATGGAAGATATTGCTAATTCTTCCTTCTTGCATCCAAAGAAATCCTCACCAAACAGAGGATCACCACTAATTGGAGTAATGTGTGCAAAAGGTGGGATGATATCTTCTGCAGATAAAATATTAGCAAACATTGTATCAAGATTCATCATTGGCTCTTCCAAGATGGGAGTCATCAGTTCAGGAGCCGTGAAGAGATCTTCCCCACCCAGATTAAATTCTGAAACAGCAGGCAACTGGAGAGGATTTTCCTGTAAAAGATAGACAATGTATAACGTCAGAAAACATCACTTACACTTAATTCAAAAGTATGACTGTTCACTGAAATATCTTTTACAACGTCAAGTGCACTGACACTGCAGATGCACATAGATTAGAATCATATATGAAAAAAGCAAAAGAAATGATCCTAGGTTTTCATGCCAAACGCAAACTAGTTCAAGAGTGAAAACGAAGGTCATCCTTACAAAACTCAACTTCAAAATTAGAGAAACAGTACATCTGGGCAATGTAAATAAATTATCAGCAAACTAGTGAACATCCCATTCCGTTGCGAATAACATTTTATGTCTCCCAACGGATCGCAAGTTATTGGCCAGAATTTCGCACTCCGATGGATTAAAAATGAAGAACAAAAAAATTTACCTTTCGCGAAGACAAGTAAACAGCCTCTAGTTTCAAAACTATGATTAGGAGTTTGATCTGAAAAAAGTTGAATGCTGAATTTTGAAACAGCAATGAAGAAAGAAGAGTGACTCGACTTCCTCAACAAGTAATGCATAAAGAAAAATATATCGTTTTTTCAGAATAAAAGATTGAAGAATGTTTCATAAATCAATAACCTTGTGGCAGTCTAATCCCACTTCTCAACGAGAGAAGAAGCACATGACCGAAGAAGTCAAAAAAGCAGCAAAAGATCATTTTTCACCATTCACACAATAGAAACACGAAAATCTCACAATTCACAGACACTTCCATCGGCGTTCCCCATCATGATCCACTTTGCATTAGATATGACAGCACAATGAAAGGCATAAACATCTGAAAGCATAATCCCGAACTTTCAGAATCACCAACAAAAAGTAGAGCAGCAAAAACCAATCTCAAAGATCCAACACAAGTTGCAAGACTTGTTGTGATCACAACTACACTGATAAAAGAAAAAACCATACAAAAAACAACTAAGCTTTTAAGCTTTTTTTAATTTTTGTTCCTATGCAAAATGCAAAATGGAAACTGCAGCAGGAGTCCAATCCTGAAAAACCCATAAACCATCCCGCACCAGCCCTTCAATTCACCACTCAAAACATTGAAAAATGACGAGCAAAACACGAAAAACATTCCATCAAAATGGACGAGTAAAAAAACAAAAACTGACGCTTACTCTGCCATTGCTCTGAGGAATAGCAGAGTACTGGACCTCAGAGGTGAACCCGCGGTGGAAGAAGGGATAGAGCAGCCCCGGCTCTGCATACATTTTCGCCTCCAAACAACAACTCTAGCTCTTCTTCTCCCCACAACAAACCAACCAAGAGACCAAAACGAAGCTGGAAGAGAAGTAGAGGAGGAAGAAGAGGGAGGGAAGAGCAGAGAAAGATCAAAACAACGTCTCCTTTGCTGCTTTCTCAGTGTTATTATTATGATGATGACGCAAGATATTTTTACTCTATGGTTGTATCTGATATTTGATGGTTACATTTTAATATTATGGTAATCATCTCAAACATCGTTAATCTTTTATTTTTATTATTTTTATTATTTATACATAAGTATTACGTATTAGCAAGGTGACCATCTTTTATAACTATATAACCTTGAGAATACTGATAAAATATTTGCGGCTAAGTTGAACTTTGTTATAAATATTTTAGACTCGAAAATTTAATTGTATTTTCAATGGAGGAATAATTTTTGTAAACCAATAAGAATTCATCTCCCATATATAATATTTTTTATTTATCAAATTTATTAAAGTTTACGGGTTTTACTCTAAAATAATGTTTAAGTCGACTTAAAAACCTATATTTATAATAATTACCACCTAAGAGGCATGGGAATATACTCAATACTCCCCCAAGTGGAAGCAGTATAAGATTTTGCATGTGGGCTACTAATATGTGGTTGTAGGGGCTACTTATATGTATTTGTGTCACTACCTTGTACCACAAACTTTGCACATGGACCATTTATAGGTGTCTATAAAGACCATTTATACACACTCGTGTAGGTTGTCTCCGTAATCACGCTAGTCTCACGGGTGAGTTTAACTCTAATACTATGTGAAAATCGTTTTTATGAAATTTATTTTAAAATAATTATTCACTTTATACGACTTACAAATTTATATTTATATTCACCACGAGAGACATGAGACTATACTTAATAAAATAGAGCGACAATACAAATAAATACTTATTTAAGTGCATATTTGCATATTTTTCTTGATAGACGGATGAGACAGGAGTGAAGATGCACAAACGTGCACAAATTTTTTTCCTTTATTAGGTACTATATATATCATCTTTAGTTTAATTGTCGTTTTCTTATAATGCTTAGAGTGATTTTATTTTAACAGAGTAGTAGGTTCGTTATATTTTTTCTTGTTTCAAAAATTTTTTTATCAATCATCTATATTTTTTGAATATTTTGTTGATAAATAAAATCATTTTTTTAGGAAATAAAACTAAGTTCTTGTTTTTAGGGAAAAATTTTGACTTGTTCGTGTAATCGGGTGGGCTGCGTACTTGAAAGGACTTCCTATAAAAATACAGTTTACATAGCCGCATGCTGATGCTCATCCTCTAATATTGTATATATAAATTCACACCCTTCTTCTTTGCTCCTTATATCTGGCATACCAGTCCAACCCACCACCAGCTTGTAATTTTTCGGCTGCACACTTTGGACTTTCCATGGATGCTACATGGGGAGGTTCATGCATGGTCATCTGAGCTTTTGCTTTCGTCAGGACTGATTAAAAGGCTGTCGACGAAGAGCAATTGTCTTCCAACGTATTTAATTAAGTATCTCCATATGTACAAGTAGAGAGATGTCTCTGTTTAAGTTAAAGCAGGGGGACGATGGATTTGTCTCATTTGTAACTTGGCCGCAATAGCCATGATTGGAAGAATAAAATGTTTTTTTCTTTCTGCGGCCCAGATTTCAGGGATGATCAGTAATGTCCGAAGGTTGTCAAATCTGAATGAGTGATTACAAGTTTGCTCCAGTTCATTGCTTGGCCTTTGGGAGTAATATTTGTCTAATGAGCTTGCCTTTTATGGATGGCTTTGGAAGAGCTCATCACTGTCCATTTGAGGTGAAAGGATGTGACAACTTTGGTCTATAATTACTAACTCGTCAATACGGTAATAATAATCCTTTTGGCATAACATTGCTAATGCTTGGTTCTATCTATTTAGAAATAATATTGGTCAATTCAAATGGCTAAAGATCTCACTAGAATTATCACCACTCCGCATGCAAGCGAGAGATGATATTACCCATGGCTGAAATATCATAATAATTTAATTTGCTCGATTAAAAAGGATCTCGGTTGTTTAATCACTAAAATATTTGACAAAGACTTGTATGATGGTAACCTTGGGCTCCATTTAGAGGCCCCCACCATGTAGGAGTTCTGGATGAAAAAAAGGAGTAAAATCAATTATGAACATGAGATTCTTGAATTATTTATAAAAATGCTATTAGGCTAATAAACCACTTGCACTACACAAAAGAAGTTTTCCCAAATAGTAGTAAGTTCTGAATGAGGGACACTAAAATTGAGAAAATTGGGGGGCACGTGTCAAATATCTTCACATTATATAATGTATATTTTCTTCCAAAAAATATCTTCTTAGGTGAGTGCATAGTTGGGGAGAGCCTCCACAGTCTATCACAAGCGGTGAAGGTTGCAGTAAATAACAAGAAGATGAGCTGGTCCATGAAGAGCAGTACACACCATGTGTTTCTGTGCATGGAACCAGAAGCAAAGCAGGATCATTTTTCTGTATAGGAGTAATACTGTATATAGCTGGATCTCTTGTCCTTCATACGTGGGCTAAATCTCCCAAATAGTGGTGGCTTATTATCCACAGATACCACTACCTGCCCAGAAAAAATAGAGATATTTAGTTCAATTTCTTGCCGGTTCTCGCATATGAACGTGAGCAGAATTTACAAGCAGAGTAGATAAATCATGAACATTCTTTAGGTGTAAGTGTTATGATTTATTCATTCAAAACATCTCCCTGAAAAAGGCAATGGCAACACAGATAATAATAAACTCGAATAATTCCATCCTGGATCAATTAGCTGTGTATCATCAAAAAGGTTGGAAAGTAAGGATGAAGTGGAGAACATAAGTATATTCTTTGGGGTTAAGATGCATTCTTTGGTGAGTTACAGGAGAAGTTTGATGTTACAAAATGAAATGGAATTTTCCGCTCCAGAAACAGACTTGCGCATTCACATTCTGATCATCCTCTCCATTCTTTTTGGCTAATTATGCATGTCTGTACCCAAGGAAAAATTATTCAAACCAGCTGAGAAACAAACACTGCCGAGTGCCGAATCCTACATGATGAGATCGCTGTATGGGTAGTCATAAGCTCGATCAATGGAGATGCTAATTATGTGCATAAATTTCTTCCAAGCTTGAATAGAATAAAGAAATTCTAGCTAGACTCATTCTTTACATTCCACATTTGATTAAGTAAAAATAAATAAATATTCCATATTTTTAAATATTATCATTCATATATTTCATGCTGTAAAGGCGTTTAACTGCACATTTAATTAGTGCCACTAGCTTCTTCTTTTTTAAAAAAAAGTACTACCTTTTACTTGGATGACGATTAAAGAAATTGACATGTGGAAACTGTGAGGAAAAAGGCAGATGAGACTAAATAAATATAATCAAAATGTTTGGAATTAGTGCAAACAAAGGGTATCATCGTTTCGCATTCATGTTGGGCAAAAGCAATGCCCAAAGTAAATGATATGTGGTGGGCAAGGATGGTTTTAATGATTCATTTCACTATTGTTGCAATTTGCTGTCATACGCAGCAACTCCATGAGCTATAACCTTATCTAAGAAAGAGAGAAACTGGTGGGAGAAGAAGATCAAAGGTTAAAACTTGCTAGCTAAAGAATATAAGAAAAATTTAGTCGGAATTTATTTGGTTTGTTTAGTGAAGATATCGAAGTGGACGATCCATCCACCCAATTAAACTTGTTTTTGCTCCGCATATTTGATGTAAAGGCATGTACCAGACACTTCTGAAAGGAAGGAATCCCACTGTATATGAAGCTTTTTGTACCTATTTTCATATTCGAGTAGTACTAGAGATATAAAAAGGCCTTCATGTTTTCGTCTCCTAAAAAATTATGATAGCTAATTTAGGCATTGTGATGACTTCTAAGATTAGGAAAAGAAAGTTAATGAAGGTTTTATTTTATTATTTTACAGGGCATGTGTTCTATCTCTCTAATGAACCTAAGTTAGTAGTATGTTAGAAATTCGAATATTTTTACTAAAACCAAAAGAGGTAAGAAGTTTTGAGAGTGCTATACATGGGAACCAAGCTCAAAAGGAAAAGTAGAAAAATGGTTCTTCTTGAGTAAAGTAGAAGAATAGTTCTTGAAAAAGTAGAGTTCAGATAGTCTTTGGTTCTTTTCAACAATGGAAGGACGTCCAGCTTTATAGATGTCAACAGAGAAGGCTGGATTGGTTTGTCATCTTCTAGTGTTGGTTTATGAACTTGCAGTAAGCTGTGTAACTTCCTCAACAACAATTCTACATAGTTGGCCAATATTTGCACCTTGTAATGCACTCAGGTACATGCCCACTATTATATATATGTAGTACGAAAGAAACAGCATGGGGAAAAGAGAGAGAACAATTGGCGGCAACTCAATATGTAGGCCAAGAGAGTAATGTTACTAATTGCAGTCCAATATTCAATCATGTCGATGCACGAACATGGCACACAAATCAAGCAGGTAGAAGGTATTGCGTTAATCATTGAAGCAGTATTGGGAATTGGGAAGTCATTTATTTCAGGATAAATTATATGCGCTTGGGACCGTCCGGTGGTTGTGACAGGGTGGCCATGGTGGCTTCCAAGCTATGCTACGAAGTCCAAACTGTTTCTTCACCTTGCCATCTCTATCAGTCCCTTGCATGCCCAGTTGTTAAATTTGTTCATGCAAAGGCAAAATTGGATGGTACGTCCATGCCACATAGGAACCATACAACTGCATGAAATGTGGCACCATTGTTGAAAGCAAACCCGGCCTGTAGCAATAGAGACCCAATCAACACACGAGTTGTCACCAACTTTTTGGTTGAGGGGTTTACGAGGGCGACCGAAGAGAGTACCAATAATGATAAAACAGAATTGGAGCTTCTGAGAGTCGTGTCCCGAGAGCTAGAGCAGCAGAGCCATCATCTTTGCCGGAAATTATCATAAGAAAAATAAAGTACTAGAAAGAAAGGAGTTGGAGTACATTGGACGAATCCAATTCGGCGGTGAGTAATTCTCATAACCCAATACAGCTGGGGTGCAAATGAGGTGGAAGAAAACGCTTTGTAAGACGATCAGTCAGGTGTTGACAGTGGCTTGCTGTAATGTAGACGGGGAGAATATACTCCAATGAAATGGGTAGGTTCTATTCTCACTTCTCAGCTTATGACGTTAGCCATTGGTTTGCTTCTGCGCTTTTGCTTGTAAAATTCTGACTTTCTGTCTAGCTTTTTCTTTTTATCAATTTATTTTGGTTAAATACTGTACCGGATTAGAGTTTGAACATTGATAATTAGTTAATCAAATATACATTGAATATAGTTTAAATCAAACTTATTTTGAATTGGCCATATATATATATGGTGCCTTAATTTTTAAATATAAAAAAGACAAAGAAGAGAAGACAGACCGGCCATGCCCTTCATAAATTGTCAGCCAATCAAATGGAGAAAGCCAAGGTGAAACAGGCCCATTATCCAGGTCCATCAACTAGGCCCAGCCCACTTCATCTGTACGACGGGTACGACGGCCTCCCCACTCTTTGGCCGGAGTAACACTGAAAAAACGTTTAAAATATAAAGATTATTACTGGGTACGGGAGATTTATCTAACTTAATACCTCCTTCAATGTTCTAAAAAAAATGGTTAGATAGCTAAGATGGCATGGTTTCATCAATCAATATTTGAGTTACTATGGAGTCCATACCTTACTGCAAGTATTGATTAATTATAGGGATTAAGTAGTGTGAACTCTGCACTCATATTTTGATATTTTGTGCTCAAGCTCAATATGCCTGATATTGATATTGTTTGTCATCCTTAACAAACTACAATCAACTGTACACTACAATTTATTTATTTTTATTCAACAGTAATTCTGGTCTTCTTCCTTTTTCTCCCTTTCTATTCAACAAAAACGACTCCCCAGTAAAAAAAAAAAAATCACTCCCCAGTTGGGCTTTGGATCATAGTAAATGCTCCACCTAAAAGAAACGCAATTTCGATCATTTCATTTGTGAAACTGGTGCATCTCCCTTTCTTGAACCTCTAGTCCTTAAGACCAGCCCCAAAACAATCAATGTGATCAAAATGATGGCAAGGTTGAAGCTATACCCAATCTTCCACCCATTCCCATCTCCTCCCACCTGGATGCCCAACAGAATCTTCACTGCTGCTAAGAACAGGGCCAGTCTCACCACCCAAGAGTGGTAACAGTTTCAATACCTCCTCACTTTGGCATCTTTGTCAGGACGAATGAAAAACGCAATTACTGCCGTTCAATGTACGTAGCAAAGAAAACAATGAAATGAATAACAATTCAATGGAGATTGACTCATTGATCTCAAGTTTTGGGCAAGTGATAACCTGGAGAATGCTAAGGAACAACACAAAGATCCCAATGCCTCTGTGGGCCGGGACATGAGCATTCAATCTACCATATAATTCTATAACTGCCACCACTGCGGCAAAGCCGACAATGAATCCAACGAATTGAATAAAAGTGTGGAGATAGAACCACGTTGGATCATAATGCTCGAAATATCTAGCAATGATCGCCCCTATTGGCAGGAGGAATCCCCATCCAGACATAGCCAGCAACCATGTGTTCTCTTCAGCTGACCAGCATAGAAAGGAACAACAGCCGACGTGCCTGCACCAATAACTTATTTATCTTAGTATTCGATTTTTTTTAAGGGTCGCACATTCGTGCATGCAAATAGCAACAATGTACCCGAGGTAAAGTCGAAGTTGATGGTCACTTGGTTGTCATGTGGAGTTAGCTGGTTGAGGATCGCACCAGCAGTGTCAAATGCAAATATGAGACGTTGGCGAGTGATGGGAGCTGGAAATTGTAATTGGAAGGCCATGTACATGGTATCACCATAGAGGATAACAGTAGGAGGAACAGTAGTATTATGCAACTCTCCCTTGTCTACTAGAACATCTAATGGAGATGTGCCATTGAGAAGACACTGTTTGATACGTGCTTTGCTGTCTCTTCCGATCCATCCAACCATAGCGCTAGAACCCACCATCATGCCGTCCTTGGAGAACCCTATTCAATCCATTCCTCCACGTATACGGCTGATAATACCAAGGTTAGAACTTTGTCCGTAAGTACTGTGACCAAATGACGAGTAGCAATTAACTTAGAATATTGTGAATGTCGACATATATATAGTAACAAAAGGCCATCTTTGTTTCCTAGGGAATCCTTATCAAGAAGATCAAAGTAGATATTGACGTACTCTAAGAATGAAGCTATTCCAAACTGGTTTGCAAATCTGGCCGGAGGAATCACTGTAAGAAGCAGGAAAAAAACTTGTCAGATCCAGCCCACAACCATCTGTTTGAGCTCTAACACTGATTACAACAGTGCCCAAAACCAAAAGCTGAGCTAATAACAAACAGCGAAGTGGGTTTTTCATGGAGGGTACGGTCATTAAAGCTGGGGGAGAACGGAAGCTCAAAGTGAACAAGATTAAGAAAATCATAAAGATGTTTGTAGGTGACTTGTGGTGTTGGAGATGTTCTGTAGCCATTGAGAGTGACAGCTTTGCCTTGCAATGAAAGACTGGGCAATGGAAGCCATGATTGAGGATTTGGTGATGACTGTGACGTGTGATGAAGATGGTGGCTTGACTGTGCTGCAACCTTAAAGATCAGGTTATGTTCCAATAAGGTGGCTAACAAATGCCAAAAACATAGTAGACAACTTTGATTATACTTCTGTACAGGTTATAGAGTTCGTTCATCGTTGAATGGGCAGCATTAATCGAGTGCAAGTGCTGGAATTGGTGGCTTACAATTTCTGGAAATCAAAGTTTTAAATTTGCTAGCGCGAGTGAACAGCGAATAGAAAGTGTCAACTTTTTGTATGCTTTTTCTATACTAACCAAATCAATTCGGAATCAACCAAGGTTATAATGTCGTTAAAGCCCAAATTGTATCCATATAGGCCTATACCTGGCCGGATCCTTTCGTGTTGGGCCAGGTCTGGCATTTTAAAGTCTTACTGTTTAGTGACGCTACTCAACTATATGAACATTTTGCATGTTAAGCCCATGAACTAATTTGCATTGTAGAAATTACAGTAATAAATTTGTGTAGATAAATAATTACGTGGGTTTTTTCCCGTCTAAATTCATAAAAGGGAGGTATAGGATACGTGTCAACACACAAATATATCGTACTTGTGGGAGTCGGCGGCGACATTGCTACCGGGCTCGACCAACTTAAATAAAACCACTAGTAGACGAACCAAGTCAATCACAGTTCACATGAGCCAGCACTGTGCCGCACATTTTTGTGCCCCATCAAAACGAATTGCAACGCTTGGTATTCTCACCGACAGGAAAAGAGGAGCTTTCACAGAAGGCATAAAAGACGTGGCACTGTATATTGTTGAGCCTCAAAAGGTTGGGGGACTACTAAAAATGGCTGGGAAATGGAAAAGGACTTCCTCCTCGCTCCGCATTAGCCAACAAGAGAGTGTGGGGAGAGGATGAAAGAAACGTCTCCCTTACCATGGGCCTTGAGATGGATATATGGTCATCTCCTTTTGCTTCCATCACCTCCTCCTTCAACCGCTACTACCCATTAGAGGACTAAACTTGAGCCAAAGCCAATTAGGTACAAGGAACAACTAGTCCAGTTGAGGAGTGGAGACGAGCTTGAATCCAGCTACCTAGCTAGCTATAGATTATATATATATATATATATATATATATGACATGATTTTTTTCCCTTGGTATAGCTGACTTACCATGTTATGCTGTTACTTAATGTACACTACTAGCTAATATTACATTTTTATATGTAACTTTAATTATATTGTTTCGACAAAACATGGAATTGAAACATGTACTAATTAGTTCCAGCACAATGGAAAAGTGATTTGAAATGCACGGTGTTCGCTGGGCCGGAGGGGGACGGCGGTGGTCTTTGCCGGCGGCTGCTGGACAGCAAGGAGAAGGGGTTTCCGGGTGGTTGACAGCTGCTGGAGACACCGGAGGGTGCAACGCAGGCAGATATCGTCGTGTCGAAGGACGGTGGCAATGGTACGAACAAGACCATCATGGCCACGATCAAGGCCATGCCGGAAAAGAGCAGCCGCCGGACTATTATCTACGTGAGGGCAGAAAGGTAAATTCACTAAATATATCTTGAAAAACCCAAAATATTAAATAGGTTAATTTAAGATGATCAGACGGGTTAATGTTAATTTCAGCATAAATTTTTTTTTACGGTTAGTCATTTATATGGTATTACCAATTTTGTTCTAACTTTGGCCTTTCATAAGCCGGGATGGAATGAAAGGCTAACCACCAAAGTATTTGGAGATAAATATCAATTTAAGATTATAAATCATAGGATTTGACGGTGAAAAAATTTTATAATTTGGCCAAATGTACTACCAATCTGATGGTAGACTCTTAGTCGGATGTCCATTATATGGGAAGGAAGACTATGAATGTGACAAAAATGTCGTTGCGACAAGTAAAGGGTTACACAATTTTTCCACGTCGGCCTATGACACAAAGTGAAAAGTTATCTTCTCATGTTGACACATTTGGAATAATTGAAACAGATCAATGTCACATTGTTTAATTATGTTTCCGTTTAACATGAATAAGTACGGTTTAAATACTGCCACTTGCATTTTTTTCTTTTCGAGCCTAATTCCAAAGTATTATTGTTTGTAGGATCCGAAGGTGAGAAGGAAAAAGACGGACGACACGATTATTGGAGATAAAAAGGGTAAAACCATAGTTTCAGGCGGTCGAAGCGCCATGGAGCATTATACTACCTTTCCCACGGCTGCGTTTGGTAATCTTCCACCCTAAATTCACTTTTATTAGTCTTAGAAAAACCACCCGCTCTGATAAAATGTGATGTTGTACATGCCAATTTCCAACCTTTTTATAGTTAACCTTACTTTTCACATAATAGACACCTAAATTTGTGCATTATTCGCATGTACATTAAAATACATTAAACTACTAAGTATACCCGGAACAATCTAAATGGTCATTCACTTTGAGATGCCTGATTCTGTGTGCAACAGTGCAAGCTGCGACTGGGGCGGGCTTCATAGCAAGGACATCACGTTCGAGAACACGGCTGGTCCGTCCAAGCACCAAGCGGTCGCATTAGCCATCTTTCGGTGCAGTGTCATCAGCTACCAAGACACCCTGTATGGTCACTCCAGCCGACAGTTTTACAGGGAATGTGACATCCTACGGCACCGTCGATTTCATCTTTGGCAGTGTTGCTGTTGTCTTCCAGAATTGCATTATTTTTGCCCGAAAGCCGATGGACAATCAGAAGAATACGATGACGGCTCAGAACCGCAAGGACCCAAATCAGAATACAGGCATCTCAGTTCACAATTGTCGGATCTTGGCCTCGTCCGACCTGGAGGCACCCAAGTCCAGCCACTCGACTTACCTCGGCCGGCCATGGCAGCCATACTCTAGGGTTGTCTACATGATGCCCTATCTGTACGAAAGCCATGGCTCATTGTGGCTACCGGCCATGGGAGTGGCATTTATCGCCGGCCTTTCTGCCTTATCACCGAGACCAATTATAGGAGAGTGACCTACGAATATGCTAAAACTACGTCAATGAAGGTAAAATAAGACCTCAATCATAATCTTATACAACAAATATCATATTGTCGTTTACTAGGCTGATTTTACGTATTTGTATAACCGTAGATCACCCCTCCTTGAAAAATCGTGATAAGTATAAATTTGCCCTTCAGTTTTCCACTTTCTGAGCTTGAGCAATGAGCAGACATGTTTTGGGTCATCCTATAAATGAAGGGTGCACCTATGGTTGCGTTAGCATAGCATCAAGTACTGTATGTATATGTGGTTGATCGACCGCTAAATATACGATATAATCATACTTAAGCTCAACTCGAAAGTGTGAATAATTACGTAGGATTTGTGTGGCCCGGGAACCCATCAATTAAGTTGAAGAATTGTCCGGGATGGATCGACAATGTACTTTTACTTGGTTGCTAGGGAAATGTCCAAACGTGAAAACATAAAAACAGAGCATCGCCCTGTTGCAATTGTCAAAACGCGAGGTTTTGGGTCCACCACCAGATGGTCCTTCCTCGCTAATATATTATTGAATTGAATATAAAAATGGTCTGTGATCGGTCACATCATCACTTACTGCTTGGTCCAACCTCGAGAGCTTTACAAAGAATGGATTATAACTCAAGGACTAAACCACGGAGAAAAATGATAATCAATCGTCCCATTGAACGCGAGCATTTTTATTTTTTGTGAATGGTGAAAATTATTAGGTTGATCTCATGTCAATTTTAGGAGTAACAGGTGATTTATATATAGGTTAATAGAAAAATATTATTCCTTAAACTAGCTTTTTGATTAAGAGATAATTATAAAATCTATTTCAAATCTATTTTTGAGGGCTATAGGGTCCAATAATAATATTAAAATTTAGTTTATTTTAGTATTGCTTCGGTTGGCTAATATATCTCAATGTGCCTCATAGTATATCAGCTAACCTAAATTAAAGATTTTTAAATTTTACTATAATATGTGGTGAGGTAAAACTTTAGTATAACATGTAGACCTAATATATAGTGAGTGAGAAATAATTCAAATGATGACATGATATGTGAGAGAGAGAATTGTTGGATTAATCCTATATCATTTTTAAAGGTAACTCGTGACTTACACATAGGCTAATATAAAAATTTTATTCTTTAAATTGGCTTTTTAATTAAAAAAATTTATAAAACTTATTTCAAGTCCTTTATAAAAGCCTATGAGGCTCATAAAAAATAGTCATGGTTGCTCACTCTTTTATTAACACAAGAAGGAGAACCTGAAAACCCTTACATTGTCTAGGACGTCACTCGTCTTTAGTGATTTAAGAAAGGCATGAACTTGCCGGTGCAATAAAATTAGAAGGGATAAAAGTTTGTGGAATTGATTATGGGGAATAAGTCATTTCTCCCATTTGTGTAAACATATCTTGTAGCGTGACACAAGCGACACAAAGTATTGGCTAAAGAGAGAAGCTTGATTAAAATGCCTGTCACATTGATTTTCTATTTTATGTCAAACCTACATCAAAAAATATTTTTACGTTACGGAGGGGTTCATGATATGGACTTGAGTCCGTGTATCAGAGAAGAACCAAATGAGCCAACAAAAGCTGAGCCAAGGCATGGCCCATGATTTAGTACGTAGCGGGCCGCAGCCAACAAGCACATCGGCCGAGCCGAATTGAGTCGAGTTTCACCCGATTTAGAACTAAGCTCACTTAATAAAAGAATTGAATTTCAAACTATACGTTTTCGAGTACAGTTATTTTAGTTCAAGTTTCATGTCGATCATGATTATCGGTCTTGTCCGAGTCTTTATCACCGTAAGTTTGAAATTTTAATTTGTTCTTTATAATGTAATATTTTTTTCTTTTTTGTAAAAATAAAAATGATATTCTCCTTAATGGTAGTCATATAATAGCTATTAGATTATTTAAATTAATTAATTTTTATACCTAATTATCATTTTTAATATTATATTATCCATGTATGTTAAAGAAAAAATATTAATAGCTTATATTAGACATCGAGTCGATTTGAGCCAGGTTATAAACCAAATCGAGTTTATTCAAGTTGATTCGAATTAAATTTGATATAATTTGAAATCGATTTTATTATAATTGAGTCAAGTCAAATTTTGAATAGAGTTTAAAATAAATTGAGTTGGAATCGAGTCATAAAAAATCTCAAGCTACCTAGACTTGGGTTGTGGCCAACCCTAAGCACACATAAAAAACGTTTGTAATTTTCATCGGGGAGCATATACACATAATTTGTAGGGAATACGATAAATTTAGAATGACATCAAGAAGATCGGTGCGTGATTATAAGCATTAATTGAGCGAAGGTTTGTTGTTTTAAATAAACCTTTGATCAGTTTAAATTGTGATCGAATCAAAGTTGTTGGGCCAGACACCCTGTTTCCTCTCACAATATGAAATGAAAAAGGCTTCGAAAAGGCAAATGCAATAATTATAGTCTCTAATAAATGTTTAAGAGGTAACAAATGTTGGGTTGGTCTGCTACCGAATGACTGAATAGTTTAAGTGGTTTGATAATTTTTTTAAAAAAAGGTATCAGCTTGTGTTGATCTTCTTTTGCTAGTTGAAGTTAATATGCATCCTTGATTACAATGTTGGTTTGATGATGACGATAATTTTATCTACCTTGAAACAAGTACGGCCATCGGATTTGAAAGAATAATCAGATTCATTTTAAACCAATATTATTCTTAAATCAAGTTGAGTTGATACGACTATAAATATAAACTAAAGCCTAATCGCTAAATCTTTTAAATTCAATCCCAATGAATTAATCTTACGGAATAAGGGGGTATAAGCCCATCAGTTGGCATTGCCCTCTAGCCCATTAGTAAACTTTCTCAATGGTTATGTCATAAAAAAACTTTCAATCTAAAGAGATTATTAAAACTTGAATTAATATTTATTAATTATATAAACTCAAACTAATCGTATTAAAAGGGAAAAAACATGTTAATTAATAAAATGCAAAGGCCAAAAATGGCACCCAGGCCCTAAAGGGAGACAAGACACCCAATCATGCACCGTTTTCTTCCCTTGGTCCTCGCGCCCCGACCCAAATCTTTGTGTCTCATTTTTTCTGTTTTCCACCGTGACAGATTTCTCTCTTTAGTACCTTCTTTGATCTTTACGTTCCAATATGTAAATGCAAGCTGGAAGAATCAATCACCTCTGACACTTCTCCATCACAAATGCAAGTAAGTCCAACCAAAATGCCACTTGAACAGCAAAGATACTGCCATCTTCAGATTCCCCTCTCAACCCTTCAGGCTTCAACCCAATCGGAGGCTCCTTTTATATGAACTTATAAAACTATGCAATGGTCACGGTTTCCTTTTTAATCTTCCCATAGGTGACAGGCCATAGATCTTTCCCATGCGTTGGGTTTTTTCAACGGGGGATATTCCAACCCAGTCATTAGATTTGATAGCAGACAATGATGATAAATTAGAGATGCGCCCAAAAAGCATTTTTTGCTGCACTTGTGATCTTTGTGCATCAATCAAGCTGGCAGCAGAACCCAAAGTCTTTGCCGCATTTCACGCCTGCTTTGTTTCTCTTTTTCATATCTGGGGATCATCAATCATCATCCCCCGCTCTCACCCAAGATTGATTTCTCTAAAAACTAGTACTCAACTAATGTACACCAACCAATCCCAAACAATGCAAGTTCATGATTGACAATCGCTCTCTCTGACCAAAACCGCCCTAGTTTCATGTAATTATCAGTTTTAGGCACAACCATTCAAAGCATAGTAATAGACTAATAGAAAACATCTTCCCTGTTAGAATATCTTTCGAAAAAAAAACTAGCTAGTTCTGTCACCCCTACGTACGAAGCCATAATGCATATTCCAATTTTCGATTATAATTTTCCAACGCACACTATATATGCAGTGCTCATTTTTTAATATAACTCATTTAAGAACAAAAGCAAGTAAACCCTGCAAAGTATGATACAAATTGATATCAGTAGTAATACAAAACTCAAACTTCACTCAAACTAAATCTCAAAACCATTAAAACTTGTATCATGAGTAGTACCAGTGCATGTAGTTTGTTAGAGAAGAGGAAGAAAGAAGGAGAAGAAACTAACAATGGAATCCCACGACAGAGCCATTAAGAACAGAGATCTCCACCAAGCACCCTGCCTCGGCCACCACCCGGTGCGTGAAGAACCTTAGTATCCTCACCCGCCCCTCCATCGTCAACCTCGACTCCACCTCCATGCTTTCATACCTAAACCCACCAGGTGGACCACCGGTCGGGGCAAACGCAAACGATCCGACGTCGAAGGTGGCGGACATGAAGACTGTGTGGCGGGCGGGGACGGAGCCGGCGGGGATGAACATGGCACCGACGAGGGAGCCGGCGTAGAAGAGCTGGAGCGTGGAGCGGTAGTGGGAGAAGGCGTCGCGGTTGGGGTTTCCGACGGAGAGGTACTGAGAGAAGGTGAAGTTGACCGCGCCGGAGGCCTGGGAGGCCGAGAAGGCGGGGAGTTGGACGGCGGTGGTGGCCAGCTTGGGGGGCTTGGGCCGGAAGAGGGTGAAGAAGACGATGAGGAGGAGGATGGCGACGAAGGCGAGGAAGATGGTGGCTACGATGCAGGAGGCGAGGTTGGTCCTCGTCCGCGGTGGCGACGGTGGACGCCGGCGGGGAGCTTCGCCGTGGTCGTATGGTTTGTTGTTCATAGCGGGTTAGGGGAGGGGGAAGGAAGGGAGTTGCTTGGGAAGAATGGGAGGGGGTCCTTCTTTCTTTCTTTTGTTTTGGTTTTGTGCTTTGCTTAGGGAGTAGCTAATTACTTAATTAGTGATTGCTAATTCTCATATTATTATTATGTGCTTAACTTTAATTATGTATTGATTAGATGTATTAATAAATCATGTTAGCTACAAGGTTATCTTCATCATAATTCCCAAAAACAAATCAAGCAGATTTTTTAATCAAGGGAATTATGATGGCTGTTATATAAGTATAGAGAGAGAGAATGATAGTGTGGGAAGGAGGGATAGGGGAATAAGGGATGGCTTTGGTGTAAGGCTTTTAGTTTTATTGCTTTTGAAAAAAATATTGGTTATTATTCTTTTGTTGACTTGCCCAACTGACTGTTTGGTAATTTGTAGGAGAGCCAATACTTAAATATGAGACATTCATAGTACTTAACTTGTATGTAGTAATATGTTTTAAGGCATTTTTGGAATGAAACAAAAAAGATGAGCCGACCATGTTAAGTGAGGCCGCATTACCTAAAACAAAAAAACAAAAGCGTTCATATGTTGAAAGAAAGGGAAGAGGTCTGGGAAAAAAGACAGTATTTACCAGAGGATGAGGCGAAAAATATGGAGGTATGTCACTCCCCCTTCTAGTTCTAGTTGAGTATGAATGTATGATTCATTCTGTATAAACATTACTTTGGAGAAATAGAAAAATAAACAAGGATGAACATTTCTCCTCAAATTTTCACTTTTCCACTTCTAACTATCACTTTTCTCACAATTTGTACATTTGCAAGTTACAACATATACGTTCCACACTTGCCTAATATCACTTTCTCGAGCTTTAGAAGCAGCGTAACCTAACATTTCAATGTGCAACATATCTAATTCTTTTGAACAATGTACCCGACTTAATTATCAATCTAATTGAACCTTGTTTTCCTAATCCACAAGAAACGGTTAATCTTCTATTAGACCTTTCAACTCAAAACCCTCAATCACCTAGTTTTCTTTCTATTCATCGTATAAAAATGTTGATACTATTATTAGTTGTTACTTGTACAGCCGTGCCTTCCCAAATATTACAACCGATTTTTTCCATTCAAATAAAGAGATTTCCACTTTCTTAAAACTCACCTAGATTTTAATCCCTTATAGGCCCATTAAGAGATGGGTTTAGATATTTGATATCAGCATATCCGAACCAAATTTGACTCAATTATATCCGAGTTTCGGATCGGATTTAGGTTCAAAATTTTTAAATATATAATATATCCGAAAATATTCTATGTAAATTTGGGGTGATCCAAAAATATATCTGATCTAAATAAGTATTTTTTTATAAAATTATATATTAGAATATTTAAAAAAGATGTTTTTATCATTTTTAATTTAAAATTTATATTATTTATATTATTATAGTAAATTAGGTCGAATACAAGTTTTGCGTATTCAGGTCGGATACAAATAAAAAAATGAATTAAGTCTTTGGATTCAGATAAAGATTTTCTGAATTGACCATCGGATCCATGTCCACTCCCAACCCTAGGCCCAACAATGGGCCTTACAATTTAGGCCCACGTAAAAAGGATGGGCTCACCATCCCTGCCATCTCACCATCTCCCACCTCGCGCCGCCTCCCCTTCTACTCCGGCGACGGCGACTCCGACTCCGACTCCGGCTCCAGCTCGAGCTCCGGCGAAGTTGTAGAAATCCATGGTCCGATTTGTAAAAGTTCTTTGATCTCTTTTCGCTTTCCTCTCCTCATTGTCCGCATACTTTGTTCCTCGCTTTGTAAAGTATGCGACTTTGTGCTCTAAACAGCTAGCTGCCCATGGCGGGAGCGGAGACTAGCCTCAAAGAAGTCGCCTCGGACGATCCGGGAAGAGGAGAGGCGGCGAGCGGCGTCCAAGTCGATTGCTTTACCGAGGACTTGCACGATGCCACCCTTCATTTTCAGATTATCCGCATCTCCAAGCAGCAGGTTTTGTTCTCAACCATATCTTGCTCTTGCTTCAATTATCAAGTATATTGGTTGGGCGTCGATGCGTTTTATTGACAGTCTTGAAAGTTATGCTTCGTGTCAATTGTTGAAATTGGCAGGTTGATTTATTTGATCATTTTGCTGTGCTTGCAGATATTTGGTGCTAGCTTTTTCTTTTCATTCTATGACTAGAACTGGCAATTTTTCATTGTTTTCATACACTTTTTCATTGCTATAGCCTAAAAGATAAAATTGTGGGCATCAAATGCGTTAGCTTGTTATAAAACCTGTACTATTAGCTTACTGGATCATATCATTATATTTTTGCCCTGTTTTCTGCCATTTGTTGTTGGTGTTGAAGATTGGGTTATTATGATTATACACCTTGCTTACCAATATCTTTGGTTGCACTAGGTAATATTCTGTTGGATAGCTTCTATATCTAATTA
Source organism: Piper betle (assembly GCA_033002965.1). Lineage (NCBI taxonomy): Eukaryota > Viridiplantae > Streptophyta > Magnoliopsida > Piperales > Piperaceae > Piper > Piper betle. The sequence continues at coordinate 193,080 of JAURVB010005839.1, forward strand.
CAACTATTAAAATTAGAGCTTGGTTGTTTGCTTGCTACCAGAGTATTTGAAAATATGCTGTTTCGCATTCATGGCTTTACGTTTTTGCTTCAAACTTTTGCTTATGCATCTTTTTTGTTGTTAAATTGTAATTTTTTGCTTATGCTACTTTTCTGTTTTGAACAGATTTATGCATGGATTGGATGCAACTCTGCAAAATTGGGACACATGTATGCTGCGGCAACAACCCGACCTGTATGTGTGCTGATTACATTTGCAACTTCCTTTTTTATTTTTTTGTTGTGCTTCTTTCACTCGTATTACATGCTATTTTTTCATGTTTTGTATCAGAACAATATGGTGAGTGTTACATCCATATTAGGAGGGACTGCTGATAATACGGGAGCAGGCATGGCCCGACGTCTTGGTAATTCTGTTGTCATGTTCGTAGTGCTCGCTCAATTTTGATCAAGAATTTATTGGTAATATATTGGAAGCTTTCATTGCAGTATCAAAGACAGGATGTAACATAATTGTTGCATGTAATATTCCTAAAGATAGTCCTATGCTTGAGGTGATAACTCTTCCTTTTCATGGTGCTTGCATTATCATTTGTTTTTGTGATTGAATTATGCGCTTTTGCGTTAATTAATATATTAAAACGTACTTATGTAATTGCATGCATTGGTGTTGCATATTTGCCTTTCGAGGTCTTGATGCGTCACATTTTGACGTTTACATACGCTTTACAGGCAAATGCAGAGAAGCTTTTGATCCAAAGGCTGAGAACTTTAGGCTACATTACTCAAACGCCCAAAGGGCCGGCAGCTTCTTAACTATTATATATATATATGTTTGATCACGAGAATCCTTTTCTTCTCAAAGATTAATGTATCTGTTCCATTTAAGTACTTGTAAACTTAAACCCATTATGCATTTGCAACGAAGAGATCATATGATCGAATGAGTGTGTCGTTGAGATATTTATTTGTCCGTCAACTATCCCATCGTTCTCTCATACCGATTACTTGTTTGAGATATGTTTCTTCGCCCACCTATTTCCCTTTGTTGTAGTCGCTGTTTAATAAAAATATAAAGCAAGGAGGCCGAAATTTTTACAACATTGCATATAGTTTTAAACAAGGTTCTTTGCACCGTAATATAAGGAGGCAAAAGTTTATATGTATAAACAAAAACAAGAGAGGCCATTCACCACTCCCTCACAGCCAGCCTTTTAAACATTGCATATATTTTTAAGAATTTCTTAATAAGATTCAGAAACAAGGCTCTTTGCACCATAATATAAGGCGCCAAAAGGTTATATGTATAAACAAAAACAAGAGAGGCCATCCACCACTCCCTCACAGCCCGCCTTTTACAACGAACCTTGGCATTTATTCATCAACGTAACCCATACATACATATATATATATATCGACACAAACGTCGAACAAAGAATATATTCCTTTAGAACGAACGTCCTATTCTGTAAGCTCATCAAGGCGTCGATCGATTATTTCAGAGATGGAAGAAGGCAGCTTCGTCCACCCCTGGAAGAACTGCACCCTCAGCTTCCATGATAATCTCTTCGATAATTGATTCCTTGTTGAGACTTTCCCTGCAAATCATGCTTCCGATAGCAAAAGGAGTAAGGCCTCTACCTGCCCCTTTCTTTAATAGCATGGTTGAGATGCCGAGGGTACGAGCGCACTTAAGAGGCACATCCCAACCATGGAACTTCAAGAGGGCAATGTCCTCCGCATCCAAAGATTTTATGTACTCAAGAGTGGTGACACTAAAAGGCAGGCAAGCTTGAGGCCAATTGAGCCAGTCAAAGGTGCAATCTTTGAACTGCAAATGCAGAAAGATGACAATCGGAATGTTCAGTAAACCTGAGCATTGAGTGAAACCTTGAGGTTCACATCTAAACATTAGTAGAAAGCTTATGACAGCCAACACCTCTCAACACTGTTCCCTTCATTCCCATTAGCTCTCACGAACTACCTCGAATACAATAACATAACGCAAGAAAACGCCTTATCATATGTGATCATCTCATAGACAGGTATTGTATAAATTAATACTAGCGTTATTACAGTCAAGTAATGAAAGACAGCTCATGTCAATTGACTGTTGATATATCTTCTTTAGCTGTTTATTTTTATTTTTTTAATGATCCCGTAATTGATCATTCAGAAAATGTATTTCTTGTGCTGCAATATGCTGTCAAATGATTCTACAACTTGAAAAATGCTTCATGTTTTCATGGGGTGTATATACTCAAAGAACACAAAAAAGAACTCGAGGTTATGAGGAACCTGTAATTCTTGCTTCTCAAACAGTTTGTATGCATTTATGCTGTTTCATTTAGCCGCAGAAATTTGCCCTTTAATTAACTTTGTTGTGTTTTTGGCTTTTTCATCGGACGCATCCTGGAGTTATTAGTAATGTCAAAGACATATATGAATATAAATTTTTATTTTTCATAATAATTGTATTTTTGCATCTCTTGCAATTACAATAAATTTAGTGGAAACTTATACGAGTTTTTTCAGAAACTATAAGTAGTTTGATAATAGACGACGAACTTATACACAAGGTAGTCAAATGAGAGTTACTTCTTTTCACAAATATGTTAGAGAAGTGATTGTTTAAAGAGGCAGCATTTGACTGTCACTTCTATTGCAGAAAGAATTACAGCTCGTATTGTTAAGAAACAGCAACAAAAAAATCTTTTTACGGCCCGGGTTAGTGCTATTTGTTTCCATTAATATTTTTCCTTGATTGTTGTATGAGATATTTTATTTATGCTGAGGATGCAGAAAACTCATTGGCACTTATGATAATTTTTTATCTTTGTTAAACCTGGATTCTCATTATTGTAAGATGGTTGTTTTTACTCATAAAAAGTTTCAAACTTAATTCTTCTGATGTCATGTTTTGCAACCTGCTCACTCTTTTTTGTTCAATGGCAGATATTTCATCAGTTTGATATTAAGCAAAATGTGGTTATTGAATTTGGAGAGTTTGTTCATTAATGGTGTCGTAGATTGAGCACGTTGGATTTGTCTCTCTCTTTTTTTGTTGCTATGTATATTTTATTTTTGATGCTTGACTGCGCGAAAACTTTGTCAAAGTTTGGCCGGGTCTCAAATTAGAGAAACACGTGTTTGTTCCTTTTCAAGTCAATATTTTGTGTAATAATTCTTATAGAATTATTACTTTTAAAAATGGCTAATTTTTTTAATTAACTCAAATTTTTATATCCAGCAAAACATCATTTGCAGATATATAACTTGAAAATATGGATACAAAAATTAAAAGTTTACACTATCATAGACAGCACTAACCGACTGAATTAGTTTAAATAATAAGCCGAAACAATGCAATAGTTTTCTGAAAAGTCGAGCTTGTGCCCAAGTCCACTTTAATTTGATCTAACTCGGAAGCAAACTTATTAAATTAGCTTTAATAAAATAATTCCTTAAAGATTACAAGCACAAGAATTTATTGGGAAAACAATTGACTAGTTTACAAAATTCAAATAATTCTTGCAAACTAAATATGAAACAAGGAACCGTCTTGAGCTCGGACTCACATCTCTACTCGACAAGTGGGGCCCGCCAAGCACGACCTAGCCGAGCTAGTTGCCACTTTAGAATAGCCATAAATGTGCATCAAACATGTGAGATCTCTTAACTTAATCACACATTTAATGTTTATTGAGGTAAAATCATATTGAGAATACATTAACTACTTTTAAACTATTTTTAAGGATATGATTTGGCCTGTTATGTTACTCTTTAAGCTGGCCAACACGATTTAGTTGAGCTAGTTGCCACCTTAGAAGAGCGATAAATGGGCTACTAATAAACAGCCCAGCCAAAAGCCCATAAATAAATGACAGGCCCATGGGCCGAAATTCAAATTCGACATCTTCTTCTAGGGTTTACCTATCGCCCCAAATCACGAAGAAGAAGAAGCATCTGTAATTCTTCTATAAATCTCCGCCATGGCGGCGCTTCTCCTCCTCGGCCCCCCATCCCGCATTGCCCAACCTCAAAGCAGAAGGGGAGTTCATCGCTTGCGGCCCCGTTCTGGGTGTTTTGCTTTGTTCAATTTGAGCTATTCTTCGCTTTCTATGTTGTTGGGTGCTGGTTTTTGCCTTCAACGCTTGTTGCAGTTTGTTTATGTTCTTGGTTTTTTCTTTGTTTGAAATGGTATTTAGAATCTCTTGTGATGATCAAAGCAGAAAACTTTCGTTCTTCTGAATCAGTTCCCGTGTTGAATATTTCTGGAGACCTGAACTGAGGTGATTCTGTTTATAATCGCTTGGTCGTAATATTTTTTCTTATCCAGAAAAAAATGTTGTTAATTGGTGGCCAATGTGATATGATTTGTTTGTTCAATCACATAAGTTTTTTTTGTTTTTTTCTTTTTAATCTTCTTATTTAGTCAGGTCTAATGAGCAACGGGCTTTCTATCTGTTGAGGAATTATTTATTCTGTTAGTTCGAGGCATGGAGGGAATTAATTTTCTGCTCAATGACTGCAAGTTTGAATATTTGCTTGCACTTCAGTTTATTGATGTTTCATCAGAATCATCTACTATGTGCTCGGTTCATTCGAGTATCCTTGTGTAAAAAGACACGATCTCTTGTTTCTCTTCCTCGTGTTGGTGCAACAACCATTGTTGTTGTGCAAACACAGGTTGTTGTAACCATGTTATAAAAGGCTTATAGGGGAATCATGTCTATTTGCACTTTGTAATAAGCATTCCAATGTTAGCATTGATGAATTTACCGTGAGAGGTTGGTTTCATTCAAATTTCAATGGCAAAAGGATGCAGCATTTACCTCTGTAAAACCCTTTGTAGCACCATCGGATGAACGATACCTTGCTTGATAGGATGACATGATCGTTTGTTGGATGGTGCCACAACAGGTCTTGCTGCGTCAAATGGTATAATATTGAATCGCCAGGTAGGTTCTTAATTTCCTACCCATTTGGACGTTTGGGTTGGAGAGAACATGGTAGGAGTCTAGGACAAGGAAGAGTAGGCATGACCTGTGATTTGCCCCATGGCAATGAGGTTCTAAGCCGACTGACTATGACTAGCTTTTGGAAGGTAGGAGGAAATCAGTAGATAAGCCATAGTGGTTCAATCTTTGACATTATTTCTAAATATAGAGAAGTATATGATAATTTGTGGTTTCCTTGATCCTAATTACAAGTATTTCCAGGGGAGTTGGAATCTCCGGTGATGATTTAAGCAGAAAACTTTCGTTCTTCTGAAATAGTTTCCATGTAGAAAATTCTGGAGACCTGAACTGAGGAGATTCAATTTATGCCCTATCTTCATGTTTTGAGCTGCATTGTGGGCGTGTGCTGATCCTTAAGGTTTTGTATTGTGGGTTTTAGTTTTATGGTAAAGTAGATGAGGGTTTGTTAATTGCCTCTGCCTTTTTATTTGGTCTTGAAAGGCAATGCTTTCTTTTTAATCCTCGTGCTTCTGGCATTTGCTTCTTTAGGTATTCAGTCCTTTCTTTCATTATCCCTGTTTGTTTATTTTTCATCTCATTTTAACTACATAATTAAATTGTAAGAATTCTTTCTATTTTTTTTGTGGAGGCACCCTGATTTTGTTCACCCAGTTTTTTGAATCACTTTTTTAGATTGCAGATTTCCAGTTAATTATCTGCCATATATCCCCGTGAGGATTACATTGCTTTATAAAGTAGTGGCCTGATATTTATTGACGAACCCCTTATTTCTGAGGGATTATGGTTAAAATTGGTATTTCATCATGTAGTTTATATGGTTTATGATATCAAACATACTTTGCTTCACCTATAGATGAAGAGTATGGCTCGGGTGGGCTTGCATTATGCATTTTTCTCTTTGCTGCAGCCATTTAATCAGTGGCCCTGGATCTTCTCAAGTAAATGTTGTGTAAAACTATCTACAATATTGTTAAACACTTGTCTTCCTTTTATGAACAGATGCTTTATAAAAAATATGAGTTTTTTTCCTTTTTTCTTTTTAAAAAGAAGTTTTTTTCATGTTGGTCACTTCCAGTTTAAAATGTACTCCCAGTGATTGAATGATTACTTCAGTTTCAGCCTTGTCTGAATCCATATTGGTGAAATTTATGCTGTCTGAGGGAGCTAGTTGCTAGTTATGTTCTCATTTTGTTTTAAATGTGTCATTGTTTTTGTGTTTTTTAGTTCTGGGGATCACGCTTTCTTCTGGTTTAAGTGATGATGTATAGAAATTCTATGAGCAGCTTTTCCATTTGTAACTTTAGGAGAAAAATTTCTATTATCATAAGCTGCCTGCTTATATAATGAGTGATTTGCGAAGCCTCAATTAGTACAAGAAAATGAGCTGTTAGTAGTTGAACACCTGGTTGTTGGTTTATGGGTTTTAGAAGCATTTATTCCGTTAAAGGATTTGATCTCTTGCTACTTTGTTTTGCTAGATAGAAAATAACGTTTGCGACATCAAGATTACCGGTTTGACTTCACACATTTTGAAGTATAGCATGAACCATGGTTCAAATTGAGGTATTGTTGTTTGGGACTTGGGATTACCTTTCTCTAACTTGTGGCAAATGTTAACAAGTGGCTTGCTAAAGCGTCACCTTTTTCCCATTGGTAAGTTTGAGCATTTTCTTGTGTGGACGCTTGAGGATGAACTCAAGTGTGGTGATAATGGAGCCATTCAAGTGACATTAAGTAGTATATCTTTAATTTTTAGGTGTGTTCCGTTTGAGTTGTAGTCACGCAAGGGTGCAAGGCATATAGAATGCTTCAATTGATACAGGAAAAAGTAGCTAGTGGACTTATTTTTTATGAGCCTCTATTAGATTTCACATTTTGTGGTTTACTGATTAGAAGTTTCTTGCCTATCATAGGCCAAAGCCGCTCACCTTTTCATCTTCCAAATGAAAAATATGAAATTACATTTAATTTCAACTATGTGGATGATTTTGACTTTTGAGTAAAGAGAAATTTCCTAGTTGGTGGACCATGAAACTTGAAATTTATTAGGCTTTGCTCTCTCATGATCATTATCTTAAATGAAGTTACCATATGGATGTGTTTGCTGATGGCATGCTCATCATCTCAAATGAAGTTAACAAACGGATGTGTTTGGTACTGGTTTGTAGTTACCGCAATATTTTGTGTCTGGCTGTGTATTAATGATGCTTTTAAGTAGCGCAATGTATGATGGACCATGCAAAATCTATTTTGCTACTTCTGATTAAATGCAGGTTTTTGTTTTGTTTTTGTTTTGTTTTTACTATCTGGTGAATGGCAGTTGAATGCACCATGTGCTTACGGTTTAAACATAAGATAGGTCGAGTTGTTGTGTAACTTTCTTTACATATAAGCCATTTCCATTTGTCTTGTGCCTCACGTTCCATGGTATCTAATTCAAATAATTTAAGGATATAATTGACCAAGGTAAATTCTTCCATCCCAATTGTTATTGTGAACCAGTCGAGAATCCAAACTGCCCATCAAATCGGAAATTTTAATAGGAAAGTGCATAATCTGTAGATTCTATGAAGGGCGTTAAACACCGACTTGTCCAGAAATCTGCTCCAAAAGGATTAGTTTTTGTAGGAGAACTGCCTTCTGGATCAGATGGGGGTTTCAGTCCTAAAATGGACCACATGGTATTTTTCTTGTTAGTCTTAATTCTTATGTTTTCTGTTCGTTGATGATAGCAAAATTAATGAATTGCAATGTGAACATTCAACTAGTTTTTCATCCTTTTCAGGTTTGCTTCTTGCCAGGTACACTTGCCCTTGGTGCAACCAAGGGTTTAACGAAGAAAAAGGCCATGGAAAAGAATTTACTCAATTTTGAGGATCTGGAGAACTTAAAACTTGCTGAAGACTTAGCAAAGACTTGTTATGAGATGTACTCCGTGACTTCAACAGGTCTTGCTCCTGAAATTGCATACTTTCACATGGAGGTTCTTTATTAATTCAGATGGCTGTAACCTTTTCAAATTTATTTAATAAATTGGTCATCTATGGGATGAGAATTGAGGTTTGTAGGGGGTACATGCTGATTTGTTATGTCGGATTGGTGATTTTTTTTTGGGTCCAAGGGATATATAAAAAAAGTAGTGAAAATGAAATAGTTCACATTGCTAGTCATTTAAGTGATTTGTGTTCATCAATAAATAGCTACAGCTTAAATTTTCTCTGTCCATTGATGCTGCTTCTGCTGATTTGTTTCTCATTGCTATTTTTGTGGAGTTTTCTTTTTGTCATTTGTTACCTAATCCTATCTGAACACTACGTTGTATAAATTTTACAGCAAAATGTGATGTCGTGATTAAGTCAATTAGCAAACATCAAGATGTCCAAATGCCAATTTGTAATGCTATTTTCCTGTTCATTAACATCTAGGTTGATCAGTCTCAACTCATTGCTGGGTGAATAACTGCAAGGCAGAATTCTTGCTTTTGCTAAGCATGGCTAGGCTATAAAGTAAACAATAGCCCATTTTACAATTCATACTCAGAGAACCATGTATTTTCAATTATTGTGCATTTTCACCACCTCATGGTTGTTGACATCATCCAAAGTAAACAATAGCCCCTGACTCTAGTCTTTCTTTTGGAACAGGGAGACATCAACGAAGGCCATGATGGGGGCAATAAAAGTTCCAAGTTCCTACATGACATAATAATTAAACCTCTTGACAGGCACAATCTTTTGCCTCCTGAAACCGTCGAGTCATTGTTTGTTTTGCATCGCATAACAGAAAATCCTAGGTGACGCTGAGTGATTGTACCTTTTTTTCTTCTTTGATATGGACATGATGTCAATGCTAACTTTTTGAATGTGCGTCTCATCCAGGTATAGGGTATGGGGTTGGGATATATTTAAGGCCTTTGAAAAACATGCTAGAGTTGAATCTGGAGGCTACGCATCTTTGGATGATGTCACTACAGTGCCTCCACCCAAGAGGAACAAGATGGAAACCTTCTTTTTAGGTGAAACTTTGAAGTATTTTTATCTCTTGTTTGGGGACGAAAATGTCCTTCCTTTGGATAAATTTATTTTCAATTCGGAAGCACACCCTTTACCTGTCCTTGGGATTCCCCACCGCTAGTGTTTCAGCTGCATTGTTGGGGGCAAAGTGTAAACATGGTTGTTAGGCAATTCTTTTACCATTACTTGTTGAGAATGGCTAGTGGGTGATCCTGATTCAGGCTTGTTTCAAGTTCAATCCCAGCAAACCTAGCTTTCTTCTTGGTGCCCATGCTCAACAACAATGTCTATGTTGGGTAGGATGAGGTGATTGGCACACTGAGTTTTCGGCATTAGCATGTTGTCCAAGTTATACTGTCAAAGTTATTTATATTTTATTTTATTTTTTATTTTTAAAATTTTTTTATAGTAATCATTGATCAAAACACGGAAATTTTGTTGTAGTAGATACTCTTGCTTGTGAAAAATACCTTTTTTTGCCAAAGCAGAGAAATTTTGTTTCAACCATTCATGGGATACTCTGATACAACTGTTTTTGGATGTTTCAGCATTCAATGTAATGCCATTTCATTTGCAAAATACTTCTCAATATCATGTCATGTTATGCCAATATTTATCTCTCTTTGCGCGCTTCTACTTGTGATTGTCCTTCATTTCTGACTTGGACTGCATAAATCATTGAAAGGTGCCTGGTAGACATCATAGTATAAGTCATTGAAGTTTTTATGGATTCATAATAATGTCTGCGTGTTGTGAGGTTTGGTGGAATGAAATGAATCTTTTCTCTCCGCTTATGAAGGCTGTTTACCTTTACGACTGTAATTCCTTTTTTTCTTATGTCAACATTTTCCTTGCATCTGCAGCAGCAGCACCCGGTTTTGTATATGATGTAGAGAATGGATGATGTTGCTAGTTTGTGTTGCTATGTTACAGTAAAGGGAAGTTTACAAAATATGATATTGCCTGGAAATACAGAAGAATAATTGTCAAATCTTTTTTCCCACGTTCTCCAATACTTTGAACATCACAAAAAGCTTCATCGTCGCTCAATATCTTGTCAAATTGACGGATACAAGTACATATTGCCTAAGTATCCAGGTTGCCTGCATTTTTGTGATGGTTACACCTCTCATTTTTTACCATTCACGGCTTCAAGTGGACCTGTTACTATGTCATCGTCTTCCCCACGAGACATGTTCTGGTGGGTCAGGGTAAAACCTTCAAATCTTTTCAATTGAAGACTTTTAGATGATTGAAGTGATTTGGAGCCGCCATTGCAACGAACTTACACCTTAGATAAGCGAAAAGGGAGTGCATAAAAAAAGGTGATGGTAATGGTGTGGGGAACAAATCTATCGCTCTGGAAGATGATACAGATTAGACGCTAGCTTTGATGAAGTTCAAGGAGAGCCACCAACCATATTCCTACAAAGAACGTCCCCAGATACCTCCTTTCAAGTGGAGAAAGATTATAAGCTTTTCTAAATTATCAGAGCATGTCATGACGTCTCTCACAGTGATATCCTAACTCTAGTCACAACCACTTGGTCCTCCAAATTAGCCAATGTATATGACGAAACTCCGCTGAATATGGTACGTTTAATGATATTAATTTACTCTTAATTCCTTTGATTCTATGAAGAGCCAGCTGCATAAATTTTATAGTAAACAGCATAATGAGAAGCTGTTTAACCTAAAAAAAGTCATTAACACCTCGATCTTATGGTTAATTATATCCGATTCAGAGTCAGACAAGCTAATTACACTAAAAATGCTACAAAATTAGGAAAATATAGCAAAAAGAAAACCTAAAAAAAGCACAAGCCAAGTCACCATTTTCACTATCCAAATATGAGATAATTACAATCTTCCCGCTCCATAGTATTGTTACAATTAAACACCTCTTCTAATATATATATACATACACACACTGTATTGACATGAATACAAGATATATGGTGTTCCCTTTGTGATCTTTTATCTCCTCACTCCCTCCCCTACTACCAGCATTCCTTGGTGCAAATGCATCACTTGCTTCCTCCCCATCACCATTCATGGCAGCTCCCAATCTCCTCTCCTTCTTTCTCCTTACCCTTCTCCTCCTCCTCAACTTCTCCTTCCTCGCCTCTCCGATGCCTTCTCAGGGCCGTCCCGAGGCCAGCGCCGCCGCCAGCTCCGGAGATAACCAATACCAAGTATTTGACGTCAAGAAGATGCGGCCATACGTGCTCGCGAGCTCCGACGGGACGTTGGCGAAGATCAAGAACCGTCGGAGGTCAAGACAGGGGAAGATGGCGCAGGTGAAGAGGTCGGCGCCGGCGGCAAATGAGTGGGGATCCCGGCCGTTCTCGGCCATGCTGCCCAAAGGGTATGTTCCACCCTCCGGCTCCTCTGCTTGCCACAACGCCTTCCCAAGCTCTATCAACTTCTACTGCGGTGAATCTGCTAATGACCCATGAATTTTGATCATATCATTCAACTCTTACGCATAAATTGTTTATGGGTTTCTTTGACCTGGGTATGTGATCCATGGTGAAGATCATATATAGGTCTGGAGCAAGATCAAAGGGTGATATGGTCTTCGTGTACCTCTTTCTTGGTTTTGGAGTTCATACCAGTGTTGCATAAATCGGCCGATTCCGTGCGGAATCGGCCGATTTAAATTGGATCGGCGTCGCGCCGATCCGATTTCGGGGCCGAATCGGGCGGCCCCGAATCGGCCCGGAATCGGCCGAGTTCGGCCGATTCCGACCGATTTAAATCGGAATCGGAATCGGCCGATTTAAATCGGAATCGGTTTTTTTAGGAAATTACCAAAATACCCTAGGTATGATTTTTATTAAATTATTTAAGCATGGGTAAAATGGTAATTTGGATTTTAAAAACCTAAAATCAAACCCGCTCCCCCGACACCGCCGCCGCTCGTCCGTCCGCCGCCGCCCGGTTTCCGCCTCCGCCGTGCGGCCCCGACTCCGCGCTCGCCGCCGACCGGGCTGCCGACCTCGCCGCCGACCTCGCAACGTCGCCGCCCACCCGTGGCCGGACCGAATCGGGCACGCACGAATCGCCGCCGACTCCGCCGCCGGCTCCGGGCCGCCGACGGTTCGTCCGGCCGGGCGGCCGACATCGCCGCCGTGAGACTCGCCGCCGACCGGGCCGCCGGTGGCGGCGGGGGGTAAAAATCGCACGGTGGCATTATTGTAATTAAAAGTTGACTCGAGTCTAACTCGAGTCAAAAATAATAATTAATTCGAAATAATTTAAAAAAAATCTTAAAAAATATTTAAAAATATCAAAAACTATAATACACAGAATAATATCAAAATAACATCAATACTTAATTTTAATATATTTATATTATAAATTGTCAAATTATTATATATAACTGATTAAATTAATTTGGACCGATTCAACTGAACCGATTCCTGGCCGATTCAGACCGATTCCGATTCCGATTCCGATTCACTGGAAAACCGATTCCGATTCCGATTCCGATTTATGCAACCATGGTTCATACTTTGAAACCCTGGAAAAAGAGTTATATAGCGTACAATTATTTTTGTATAATCCATGGCTCTCTTCGTGGTACGGATGCATGATCCATGGTGAAGATCATGTATGTGTGGGATGTGGATCACAAGATCATAGTGGTTAAAGAGACAACTTTACAAATATGTCTGGTGTTTATCATGCAGAGAACACCGGAAAGGGGTGGTATTGGTCTTGATTTCCTTTCTTTTTGTCGGACTGTTTGCTTGTAGTTAATAGGAGATCTGTAAAAGGGTTTTACGACATATATATATGTTGTTCTTGTTATATAGATTGTTCGATTACAGAGAACGATTATAGAGATAATGTTCCACTGATCATCTGCATGTTCAGACACGATGGCTCAATTAATGATCAATACACTCTTTCTATTCTCGTCACTTGTTTTAAAATTTTAATTTTTAATTTTCATGTTTGATCTAATCAAGAAGATTGTGAGGTTGATTAAGGGATGGAATTTATACTCTTAATTTGGGTAATCAATCTAATTAATTGATCATGTGATATATGTATTGTTTTCCAAAGAAGAATACAAGTCAATCGTCAGTTGCATTTTCCGAGTGCTGGCCATGTTCGTCATCAAATACGTGGAGTTCATTGAAAAGGAAGGTAAAAGCTGGGTGTGGTTAAAAGGCATCTAAAGGAACTAGGATCACATAAATTTTAAAGAAAAATGAATTTTTTTTTTGAAAGAAAAATGAAATCTTTTCAAAGTGGGTCACTAATTGTGTAAAGCATTGCAAGAGAGACATACCACATGCTGAAAAAACCCATTTTTCCACTTCCTTTCATCTCTTATTTTTTTAATCCAAAATGAAATTTCCACTATAACTAGAGCCATGGAAGCGTCGGGATTTCCTCCGTCATTGTGTGTTCCAAATAAATGGTGAACAGTAAAAGGCATGGCAACGCAAATGTTCTGCCCACAAACAATCTCTGCAGACCAATACTACATACATGTCAGCGCAAAGAATGAACATCTCGCTTTCATAACCCGTGCATACAAAAATTAAAAGTTGAACTGCTCGCGCGACCCCATTGGGGAAAGAATAACCTGGCATGATATGATGTTACATCTAGTCTGATAAAGCCAGCAAGAGCAACTTTACAAGCGTTGCTCAACGAGCAAACCTAGTAATAGCAAAGCAGGGGTACAAGTTCCTGTTAACCTGTTAAATTCAAGAAACATTGGAATTATATGTTGATTGATACGTAGCTTCCTGATCAGGACTCCACATATACGGAGGTAATTATAGAATCAACATTAGTATAGTTGTACTTGAAACATACGTTTTTCGCCTTGTATGGGGAAAAGAACACAGAGAAATATAACCGGCACCCGGTGATTCCATGAATACACATTTCTATTTACCACCATTCTCTCATCCGCTAGTCGTCCAACCTAAACCGAAGGGAACCGTTTACCGCGTCCCATGGAAAAACCTCTAGTTCCATCTGGCATTTTTGGGCCTGGGAATGGCTTGTTGGAGGCTCTATTGGTAAGGACAGTCCCATGGCCTGGAAAGCATCAAGAAGAACAAATGAAAGAAAAAAATTACAGAAGATCAAAAACCAATAAACAGACAGACCATCAACAAAATAAGAACATGTAATTTCTTGCATCCAAAAGAAAGAATGACAGAAACAGCAGACATCGGACCTGAATACATTCAAAAACAGTAAAAATTTCACAATTATTTGATGACGAGGAAGGGCATCTGGCCATTAAAACTTTGTTATTTACAATCATATGGATCTTAGAATGGGATACATGTCTCTCCAATTCTTTTTAAGATAAGGTGGAGAAGAAGAAGAAAGCCTACTAACCAACAAAATAAGAACAACCTAAGTAAAATGTTCACTCTACCTTGCCCAACTTGGTCTTGACAACTTTTTCCACTATGAGAGTGTCGTCCAGTTTTTTCATTTGGCAAATCCTTCAGAGTCTGGTAATAAAAAGTGAAAGGTCAGAACAATATTGTGACCCCTATTACGCTCTAGATTTATCAATATGATAGAACTATCCATGCTAACATTTACAGAACAATTTTGTAGCAAAAATAACATGATTTTAGTTGTAGATGGTCATCAAGCATTTTCCTAGAAAAACTAATCATGTTGTAGAGCAAAATAAAAACCTCTTCTTCAGACAATTGATCATGAAGGTCTATGGCCTTCACGTTCCGTTCTTCACCAACTGGATTTATGTCTTTATCTTCAAACCTATTCTTCCAACCTTTCGATGCCAGCCCAAACTTCCCCTGAATTGAAGACAATTACACCTCAGCTGATAAAGCGCAATTAAAAGAAACAGCAATATCAATGGGCAAAAGTACTTAACAATAGCTGCTAAAGGAAAATGAAGAAAATAGACAAACATTTTAATAGTACCACAGGAAGAAAGAACCAACCGTTCGCTTCAAAAGAAGCTCAACCCGCATGCCACTTCTCCAGTTTTGGTCCTCATTTAAACTTTTTGCCTGGTAAAAGGAAAATATATAAGCTGTTACCACAGGCTCTATGGAAGGGACAGCTGATGGAAAGCTCTTCAAAAGCACTTACAGCTTTCTCAGCAGCCTCAACTGTATCATATTCAATAAGTGCATGTAGCTGCAACCACAGTTGCCAATTTATTATGCCAACGGGAATATATAACAAAAGTACATCAAACGTACAAATTTCACCTAGAAAGGTTCCCAACATCCAGAAAAATAAGTTAAATGCCCCAAAACACTAAAAAACTATTGACTAACATTAGTAATCTTTTCACAACTAAGTGATAACTGGATCAGCAGTGATACCAGTTTTCTGCATAAGATTTAATTGAATCTGCTTTTTTGGAGGTTCAAGAACAATTTAAAGATTGCCAAATGACAAATAACCATCATGATGATCAGAGTAAATGTGGATTGAATGTTATAAGTAATATAATAACCACTATATTGCACTAGACAGGACAACCTTTCGAAAGGGTTAGCCAACTTACAAATCACAAGCAAAGCTCCACTTATACCCTGTTGGTATTGGACATTGAAGTAATGCATATATGCTTGGGGATGTTAAATAAAAAACTTCATGAAACAGAGTTAATGCACCAATGCATTTTATTCATAATGAAAAATTGACATGTCTGCTTCTAATTGATGTTTATATACCTTTCCATAGACAATCATCTCTTTTCTGCTAGGTTTACTTGACTCTTGCACTAATTGTGGCTCATGAATTTGAATGTCTTTAATACTGCAACAAGGCTCTCACACTAAGTTCACCATTGGAAGAAACAAAGCGGAAAAATTTAGAAAAAGCAAAGGCTTACCATCCAATAGCACCAAATATTTGTCTCATGTTCTCTATTGAATAATCTTCAGGAAGGTTTTTTACTATAACAGTTCTTAGCTGTTCCC
This sequence comes from Piper betle, assembly GCA_033002965.1. Classification (NCBI taxonomy): domain Eukaryota; kingdom Viridiplantae; phylum Streptophyta; class Magnoliopsida; order Piperales; family Piperaceae; genus Piper; species Piper betle. The sequence goes on from JAURVB010005839.1 coordinate 209,027, forward strand.
AACAATTAGGAATGGTGAGGGAAAAAAACAACTAGTTAGCAAGAAAAATCATCTTATATGCATAATGCAAACAAGAGAAACCTGTTGATGGAATGAGAACCTTTTCATCGCCTGTGTCAATTTTAGGCAATGGATTCAGCCGTCTCACTTGCTTTGCATCAGAACTCACAACCTACCAAAGCAATTTAAACACAAAAAAGTGGTACTAATTTAAACACAAAAAAAGGGTACTAACCAACTACATTGCTTCAAACGCAAAAAAACCAAATTAGAAAAAGAGAATGACAGATTGAGACACAATAAGTGAAAAAACGAAAAAGATGCAATTTGACAGATGTTTACAAGTTGAGTAGATGACTTAAGAGCCTCCGCTACCAATGCGTTGTCCTGTATTAGTTTTTTCATCTTCCTGAAAGACGCTATAATTCCAATAGGAACTGCAATCAACAAACCAACTTCTTTAATGGAACAGCAGAAACTTTACCAATAAAAAAGGTTCATAGCAAGAATAAGGGGATAATGGCGATTATTCTCTTGCAATAATTCAAATTCTCATGCATGAAAATGAAGATACACCTACATGCAGATATGATGCAGTGCAAGCCATAGTATTTTGGTGTTTATTTTCTAATTTTTTATGTGTTTGTGACTTGTGTAATTTTCAGTTTTTAGCGATTATAGGGTAATTTTTTATTTTACTTTGATTAGGATATTTAATTATAATCAGATTAATGTTTATCATGTTTATGCTATAAATAGGCGACTCATAAAGGGCCTTTTGTTTGATTTCGCTAGAGAATACAATAGTATTTATCTTCGTTTCTAAAAATTTGTCAAATTTATTCTTTTTTCCCCTTCCCTAAATTATCTAACATGAAGAAATAAAGATAAGATGAGAACACAAAGATTGCACCATAACTTGGCAAAGCATAACATGTTAAAGGAGCAAGCATTCATTGCTCAGTTCTCTTCTTGCCAACTTGAACTTTCAATGGAACCCATGAGAAAATACGTGAGCAGTTAAACATAAACATTGTCACTTAATACTAAGATTGCACCATAACTTAGCAAAGCATGACAAGTTAATGGAGAAAACATTCATCTCTCAGTTCTCATCTTGCCAAGTTGAACTTTTAATGAAATGCATGAGAAAGTACATAAGCAGTTAAACATAAACATTGTCACTTCCCTAACAGGTTAAATGTTAAGGAGAGGCAGCTAACTAACTAGTCATAGAACAATCTGTCAATTTCATCATTTTTTTCTTAAAAACATGGCTCTTTATACAAGAATGAAAAATCATTAACTGAGCTTGCAATAGAGGAAGAGATCAAAAAATTTAATCCTACTGGTATTGACACTTATTTAACTTCAAATTATCACACTCCCACTAGGTAAACTGATACTTCAGCAAGATCCATATTTTACTGGTTATATTATCACATATTAACAGTAAAGACTACACCAAACTGTAGCTGGCGTTAGTTGAACAGAAGTAGAGCTTTTCATTACTTACAGGAGGATTCATATATTTTGCAGCTGTTCAAAATGCTCATTATTTACACTCACACACGCTACAGTGACCAATTTTTGCACTTACCAAAACCGTTTTTGTTTTTCTTTATTTGTTTTAGCATGAATTTGTCTCTGGGCAGATTCTCATCACTGAAATAGTACTCCACCTGCAAAATTTATTTTTCCACAGACATATTATAAGATAAAGGTTCAATCTCCAAAACATACAAATTAGAAACACATTACAATAAAAAAAAGCAATACGTAAAAAATTGTAAAGAATACAACAGCTAGTTATACATAAACTGTTTTTTCAGTAACCACACACTGTCAACTCAACTAGTATGAATTACACAATCAAAAGAACATTAGCTTCCTAATCTAATCGTTGCATGAAAGACATCGAGCCATCGAAACATGAAGGATGCACAGCACTTGTATTGCCGAAGAATAGCACACACAACAATATATTAGCGGCCAAACCAAAATTTCAACAAGTTCCTAAATAAGCGGAAAAAATGGGTTTAACGAAGAGCATGCACAACTATGATCATCGAAACCGAAACTTCATAATCCCTTTTAATAGGAGAGAAAAGTGCGCATACCTGCTTGACGATCTTGTCACGGAGGTCATCCGAGAGGGTGGCAGGAGGGATGGCATCGGGGGGAAGATCGTCGGAGGGCGGAGGCGGCGCCGCCGCTTGAGGCTCCAATCTCTTGGAGGCCGGCGAACCAGCTCTCTCGCCGGGAGAGGGAGACGGTGAAAAGACATCGACGGCGACGGCGACGGCGGCGGCGGCGACATCGGCGGCATCGGCGGCGACGGAGGCGGCATAGGCGGCGGCGGAGGCGGCATAGGCGGCGGCGGCGGAGGCGGCGGCGGCGGCGGAGGCGGCATAGGCGGCGGCGGCGGCTGCATCGGCGGCGGCGGCGGCGGCGGCGTCCATTCTCCGGCGTCGGCTCGCCGGCGATGGCGCCCTCCCCTAAACGTCGCGGCCGTCTCCGACGCCGGCGGCGTCTTTTAAGGGTGGGAATCCATGGAAAGACGTTTCGTTTCACGCCTTCGCCGGGCGTAAGTGGACCTGGAAACGAATTCCAAGAAATGATGAAATTTGGGGTTGCCCGTGCAAACTGCAAGCGGCAAACCTAAACTCGTTTGATTGAAGTAACATGACTGAAATGTAACTACGAATTATACATCTGATAAAGGGTGTAGTAACCTAACCCCCTCAAATAAATTGGCTTAATTTTTTTTATACGAGCTACAATGAAATCGTATTTTTCAAGTGTGCAATATATTTAAATTATCTTTATTTTTTACGAATAGCAATTTTTTATATGAGTACGTGTAAAATAATTAATATTAAAGGTCAAAATAAACATTCAGATGTAGATTATCTATCTTAAAAAATAGTGAAAAATACTATGATTTAAACAATAATAAATCATTTGTTAAAAATAAAAAGGTTATTTATTTAAATTTTAATAAATAAAATGATTAAATATGAAAAAAATTAGTGAAAAGTGACATTGTAACGTTGCCGGCGAAGGTTTTTAATCGTCCTTTTATATTATTATATCTCTTTTTTTCAATATTATTATATTTCAAATTTTAATTAATATTCAACAAAATATTACACCATACACGACCTATAAAACCCGCGACTCGAGTCAGGGTTTTACATTACCGAACCAGTCGGTTCGACCGTCGGTTCGAGTCGAGTCAGTTTCATGAACTGCGTGCTGAGTCGAGACCAGCCGTGAGTTATGAGCGATGAGAGTCAGGTATACCTAAATATATGATGATAACGTCGAGAAGATGGTGAGGAATGAGTTATCAGAATATATGAAAGTATGCAGTATTTTTTTCTTTTTATATGTTTGATCGGAGAAATAGTGTTAGGCCGAATAACGCATTAGGACGCGTTGGATTATATTCGGGTGGGTTATTAGTTATAGAGCATGCCATTTGGATGTTGTTGTATTTGTTTTATTTTATGGAATTTTTCCATATTTTTCTAGAATTTTTTTAGAATTTATTACGAACTAGTTATTATTTTGACTCGAGTCAGAATCGAGTCAATACTAAATTACGAGTTTACCATTGAGAACACTTCTTCTCCCTCCCAACCCTTCTTCCACCCAAACCCTCGCCGCCACTGTGGTGTGCCGCCGCCGCCGTCGCCGCCGACGCCGTGCTGCCGCCGATCGTCGCCGCCCCGCCTTGCCGTGCCATCGACGTGCTGCCATGACCAACCCCGGCCAGCGATCGCCTGCCAGCGCGCCGCCGCGACTCCACGAGGCCGCCTCGGCCGTTGCCACTTCGGGCCGGATTCCGCGCCGTCCGGGCCGCGCCGCCGCCGCTGTGACCCCGACAACCACCCCTCGCCATCGCCAACGTTTCCCCCACCATCCCGAGCGCCGTCGAGGCTGGCCGGAGCCCCGATCGGAGCACACCGCCACTGCCGCCCATTTTCGATGCCGCCATCGACGGCCATCGCTGCCTCGGCTGCCCTGTTTGACACCACCATTGGACCGAGCTCGTCGAGCTGGTGCCGATAGACCCCCTGATTGCCCCGTCCCAAATCATCGCCGGAAAACCGTCGGAATCTGCCGGAAAACCGCCGACACTCGTCGGAAAACCGCCGGAACTGCCGGAAAATTGGATTCGTGGGAAATTCGCCGGATCATCCGCCGAACGCACCCAGTCCAATCTGATCGGACTTCGGACACCGCTAAGTGCCAAATTCGAGTTTCGAGCCGCGAAACGGAAACCCTAGCCGTCGCCGATTTTCGACGACGCGAGGTATAATTTATTTTAACTTAATTAATTGAAAGTATTGATTATTAGAATTTGCATGCTATGATTGATGAATTGTGCATTGTAATTACTTATATAAATGTGGATTTGATTTAGAATAAAATATGAAATTTGTGGAATTGTGTGGTGTTAAAAATAGAAGTTATGAAACTAATTAGGGTTATTAGGTAATGATTATGATCTAATGCAAACTAGCCTAAGTAGACTTGCTAGAATTGATATAGGTTGATGTGTGATGGTTGATGCGTGATTGTGTTGATTGTGTGTGCATGCTATAGGATGTGTGATTCATCATGCAGGCGTTAGTTTTAGCTTGATTGTGTAGGTACGGTGTAGGAGCTCGCCGCCTAGGCGCGTGCCCGTTTGGAGCTTCTACCAGGTCCGTTTAGGACTCGTTCTCTGATTTACGCTACTCTCTTGTGTATTTGATTTATTATGTGCAGGACGAGTTAAGTGGCGTTTTATCGAATCCCACTTAACTCGGGCCATTTAGCCAACGATTTTCCGGATTAATAACCCTCGAGGATGAGATCCCTCGAATTTGTTTTTGAACTTCAGATCCAACTCACGTTGCCTTCGGGCCTATTGTATAAATCCCAACCCAGACCTATATATATATGTATAGTTTTCGTGTTTTTGTGAGAGACTGAATGAGGGAAATCCGAACTCCACCATATACTGGACCGAACTCCACCATATACTGGCTTTGTCTTGGAATGCTCCTATGATGATGCGCACACAGTGCTCTGTGGGACATGCCATAGTGTCAAACACTCCTATAGCTGACGATATCCACAAGAATGCCTCTTCCGCGTCCAACTTTCCAAAGAAAGGTCGTCCACCATTCTTCACGAACTTCTCGTACTGCCACAGTCCCAATTTCCTCGTATCCACTGATCTGTTCGATCCTTCTCCTTGCTCATACCGAGGAATTTGTGGTCCGTACCTGCTGGTATACCATCAAATCTTGCAGCTCCACTTCCGCCTGCAGTATGCCCGCTACCTACTATTGCGGTTCCACTGATGTCCGGTCTCATCCCCGCCTGAAGGGGGGCAAATAAGGGGGTTGTCGTTGGAGTAGCCCTCTGTTGCAGCGGTGGAGGAGGAGGCGGCGGTACGAGGTCTATGGAAACTGCTGGCTCTCCCCGTGCCTCTTCACCCACTGCTGGTCTCTTCTCAGCTTTGGCCACAAAAAGGGCTATCTGTCTGAGCTCTCTCCTGAATTCCTCCTGATCTTGCTGCATTTGTCTCCTAAATTCTTCCTGACTTTGTAGCATTTGTATCTGAGCTTCCGCCAACCTGGTGATCGCTGCGTCTCTCTCCTGTCGACTACTTCTGGTGCAGTAACTGTCACGACCACTGTCTCGGTCCCGGCGACTATCTCGGTCCCAACGACTATCTCGGTCTCGACGACTGTCTCGACGATGGCTCTCACCACGTCGGCTAGCTGAAACTGGCACACTGACCTCTACTGGTGGCATGGCAGTCCTAGGTTGACTGGAGGCGGCGTCACTGTGAACAGGGCTAGGACTGTCCTGTCTGGCTATTGGAGGCGATGGGGTCCTGATCTGCGTCCGGCGGGTCTGTGTCACCATCCTGCTAGTAGTTCCTGCTCTAGTCTACTCACCTGTCACACTACCGATTTGTAAGGAAATCTACAATCAAAAACATTAAAACAGAAAAATACCTGTCGGAACAGCTTGGAGCAGCTTCGGCACACATGTAACCTATAACGCATCTACCATCTTAATCAACCAAGGGTTAGCTCTGATACCACTTTGTAACACCCCGTTTCGGCTCACCCGTGAACCGACCCGGAAATGTCACCGGCGACCGAACCGTTCGCTAATCTACTGGGTTCGGTTAAGCCGACCCGGATCTGCCCTCGGTGTCTCAAGATGGAGATGCAAATATGAAATGCATGGATGGGATGCGTGGGTTCTAACGTAGTCCTACATGCATGCTATAATGTACAAGCAAAGACAAGACAAAATAATAAATGAAAAAAACCAAAAGAAAATATATACTATTTTATAAAAATACAGTAACACATAATAATCTACCCTAACATTCAACCGTTATTGTAACACCCCAAATCCGGTTCACGCTCGTGAACCGAACCGGCATGTTACAGGCCCCGGTTAGGTCGGCTAACCCGAACCTAACTCCTGTGGATCCAATCTCGGCGTCTTAAGATGAAGATACGATCCATCATGAATGAATAAATACGAAAAATCCTAACATGGTACTACATGAATGACAAGCAATTCAAAATACACACCAATACAGTTACGATTAAAATTCTGAAATAAAACAGAAAGGGGTCTCCCCTAAGAGTGCGATTAGGGTCCACCCTGTGAAAATAATATATACAAGTATATAAGCATATATCAACAATTTCATTACACACAATCTGATATACTATAAGCTCATTCTGGAACTTGGGTCCTAACCCATCATACTTTTGCTGCGCTACTGTGTTCATCTCATTTCGTATCATTATCATGCCTCAAACATTTAATCATAGCATGTTTATTAAACAACATCATAAACAAAACATGAAATATTCAATCACCCAATATGTGTGTGCAGAAGACCTTATTGCTCCTCCGTCCCGGCCGGCACATCCATCTCGTGCTCATCACCTACATATATATAAGAAAAACGTCGGTAACAAGCGTTACTGGTCCGAAAAGAAAATAACTATAGCAAACTGGCTATGAGAGCAAACTCTCATATGAAAGAAAACCATATACTTCCTCAAGAACACTCTGAAGGGCACTACTGAGGAGCCACTGGGCTGCAGACCCGGTAGCATCCCGAACTTACTGCTCTGCTGCTGGTACTGTGCTACTCTCAGCACTTCTTTTTAAGTACTTCTCGTGAAACTTTCTCCTAAGCCCTCTCCTTACCTCCATATTTCTCCTGGCCTTGAGCACGAAGGCCAAGTACTCTCAGGCAGTCGCCTTTAGTACCCTTTGAACCACAAGCCCGGACATGCGCTGTACTAAACAGTACCCGTAAACCTCCACGTTCTCCGGGTGTGAGGAACTCAAACGCAGAGTTGTCAGGATCCCTCGGGAATGGAACAGTCCGCTGGCACTAATCCAGAGCCCGCTTTGACTGTCACGGCATCCTCTGCATGGTACGTGCAGTCGGTTTCTCCATCTCTCGTCTCACTGAAAACTCGATAAAACTATACATATAGGCCTGGGAAGGGATTCATATAATAGGCCCGAAGGCAACTTGTGGTGGATCTTGTTTTCGAAATCATCCTCGAGGGATCTCATCCTCGAGGGGTTATTAATCCGGAAATATTCGATTAAATGGCCCGAGTTAAGTGGGATCCAATAAAACGCCACTTAACCCGCCCTGCAATTATAAAATAAACATACAATGGAAGAGCGTAAAACAAGACGAGTCCTAAACGGACCTGGTGGAAGCTCCAAGCGTGTCATCGCGCCTAGGCGGCGAGCTCCTACTTCGTACCTACACATCAAAACTAGATACTAACGCCCGCTAACTAAATGATGCATCAAACTCAACAAACATCACCCAATACGAATAACATCCATCAACAATCAAGTAATCATAATGTAAAAATAATTCTACGTCATCCTATTCATACCAATTTTATACTGTTTTTCTAAGTTACGTCATACTCGATTAACATGCTCATATTTACTTATCTCACTAGACTACTTATCCTCCATTCACTATCAATCACATCATGTAACTTCATTCATACTCTGACATTCATCATGATAATTAATCAACCCTAGCATGCTATGCTAACAATTATCATCAATTTTAAATAAATCAATCGGAGGTAATTATACCTCACGTCGTCGGCAATCGGCGACGGCTAGGGTTCCGTCGCGCGTCTCGGAGCTCAAATTTGGCGCTCATCGGCGTCCGAAGCTCGATCGGGCTCCACTGGGTGAGCCCCGCGGAAGATCCGGTGAATTCCGGTGAATTCCAGAAATTCCGATTTTTCGGCGGTTTTCCGGCAGCTACTGGCGGTTTTCCGGCGACTTCCGGTGGTTTTCTGGCAACCATCGCCTACGGCGCCTACTAGTCGGAAAGGGGTCGTGTTGGGTACCCTCGGAACCGGCTCGGCGAGCCCGACTCATCTATGGCCTCAACATGGTCGACGGAGCTGGCGGCTCGCCGGAAAATGGTCAAAACAGTGGTGGCGGCGGTGGGTGACTCGATCCGGCCGGGATGGGCGGCGCTGGCCTCCGTTCCGGTCGGGGACGGTCGTGGGTTGGTCGAAGACGTCGAGGTGACCACTCGATCACGGCGGTGACGGTCGCCGGTGGCGAAATCGGCAACGCGAAGCACAACGCGGGCGCGGCGATTGGCGAGGCGTTCCGGCATCGCGGCGGCCACATGGTGGCCGGACCTGGTCGGGGCGGCAGGCCGACGTTGTCGCCGAGCTGGGCGGCGTCGACAGCGGCGGCGGTGGCGCGTGAACAGGGGTGGCGCGGGCGAGGGTTTGGGCGCGGGGGAAGAAAAAGTCGGGGTGAAAATGGGTGGCAAACTCGTAAATAATACTTGACTCGTCTCCGGCTCGAGTCAAGTATCATAACTAACTCGTATTAAATCCTAAAAAAATTCATAAAAATCGGGAAAAATCCCGTAAAATCAAACAACACCAAAAAAATTATAATGATATGCTCTAGAACTATCAACCCACCCAAAATGCCCGCGACGCGTCCTAACGCGGTAAACGGCCTAAAACTAATTCTACGATCCACTATATATAAAATAAAAAAATCACTGGCATACTCTCATATATTCTGATAACTCATTCTGTTCTGCTGTATTCATGACGTTATCATCATATACTTGGGTACGCATGACCCTCATAGCTCATACACGCGACTGACATCGGCTCAGTACACGTGTCCTGAAAACCCGACCGGTTCTGAATATAAAACCCTGACTCGAATCGTGGGTTTTACAGTTATCTCATTCGTTTTTACCTGAGCCGAGTCTATACTCTAAGGCTCCCTACTCATTCATATTTATCAGTTCGTTTCATAACAAGTAATTCACTCAAGCAAACACATCAAAATTATCGTTTACATAACAATAACACACCATCATTATACGTTACACGCGGCAGGTACATGTGTACTCGGTTCCGTGCTGCTCCTCCGCAGTCCCGACAGCTTTCATCCTTCGCATTTCTCAACTACATATATATAGAAAAACCGTCAGTAACGAGTGTTACCGACCCGGAAAATAACTAATATCAAACTGGCACAGGAGAGCAAACTCTCTTGTTGAATGAAAACCATATACTTCCTCAAGAACTCTCATCAGGGCACATATGGGAGCCGTCGCCCTCGGGTCGACAGCGTCCCCCTATCTTTCACATTCTCATGCCTCGGCCATTTCTCTATTGCTTCTCGCATCAAATCTCATTCCTTTCCGCCCTCGGCACCTTCCATATTTCTCCTGGCCTTGAGCACGAAGGCCGAGTACTCTCAGGCAGTCGCCTTTAGTACCCTTTGAACCACAAGTCCGGACATGTGCTGTACTAAACAGTACCCGTAAACCTCCACGTTCTCCGGGTGTGAGGAACTCAAACGCAGAGTTGTCAGGATCCCTCAGGAATGGAACAGTCCGCTGGCACTAATCCAGAGCCCGCTTTGACTGTCACGACATCCTCTGCATGGTACGTGCAGTTGATTTCTCCATCTCTCGTCTCACAGAAATGCGAAAACTATATATATATATATATGCTTGGGTAGGGAGTTATATAATAGGCCCGAAGGCAACTTTTGGTGGATCTTGTTTTCGAAATCAACCTCGAGGGATCTCATCCTCGAGGGGTTATTAATCGGGAAAATGTTCGATTAAATGACCCGAGTTAAGTGGGATCCGATAAAACGCCACTTAACCCGTCCTGCAGGCAATAAATTAAACATACAATAGAAAGAGTAAATCAGAGACGAGTCCTAAACGGACCTGGTAGAAGCTCCAACGTGTCATCGCGCCTAGGCGGCAAGCTCCTACTTCGTACCTACACATCAAAACTAAATACTAACGCCCGCTAACTAAATGATGCATCAAACACAATGAACATCAATCACAATTCAATCATCATCATCCAGCAACAGTTAAATAATCATAAATTTAAATAATTCTAACTCATCCTAGTCATACCAATTTTATTGCATTTTTCAAAGTTACGTCTTGATCACTTATCATGCTGAGACTCCTACCTCATTAGATCGCTGAACCTTCATTCACACTTAATCTCATCATGTAACTTATCATTTCATCCCTAATTAGTCATTAATCACATCATAAATCCTAGCATGCTGTGCTAACAATCATCATCAACTTTAAATAATCAAATCGGAGGTAATTATACCTCACGTCGTCGGTAATCGGCGACGGTTAGGGTTCCGTCGCGCTTCTCGGAGCTCGAACTCGGCGCTCCTCGGCGTCCGAAGCTCGATCGGGCTCCACCGGGTGAGCCCCGCGGAAGATCCGGTGAATTCTGGCGAATTCCAGAAATTTCAATTTTTCGGCGGTTTTCCGGCAATTGCTGGCGGTTTTCTGGCGACTTCTGGTGGTTTTCCGGCGACTATTGCCGGTGGTATCTACTAGCTAGATAGGGGTCATGTAGGGTACCCTCGGAACCGGCTCGGCGAGCCCGACTCATCTACGAGGTCGACGCGGCCAACGGAGGTGGTGGCTCGCTGGAAAACGGCTAAAACTGAGCGGCGGCGTTGGGTCGCTAAATCCGGCCGGCCAGGGCGGCGATGCCCTCCGTTCCGATCAGGGAAGGTCGCTGGAAGGCTGAGGGTGCTGAGACGAGTGACCGATCGCGGCGGCGCTAGTCGCCGGCGGCAGAATCGGTGATGGAAGCGCAACGCGGGCGCGGCGTCGCGGCGGTCCGACGGGGGCCGGACCTGGTCTGGGCAGCATGGCAACGGCGTCGCCGAGCTGGGCGGCGTCGGTCGACGGTCGGGCGGCACCGACAGCGGAGGTGGTGGCGCGCGAACAGGGGCTGCGCGGCACGAGGGTTTGGGCGTGGGGGAGAAAAGGTCGGGGGTGTGTGTGGTGGCAAACTCGTAAATATTACTTGACTCGTCTCCGGCTCGAGTCAAGTATAATAACTAAGTCGTATTAAATCCTAAAAAAATTCATAAAAATTGGGAAAAATCCCGTAAAATCAAACAAATACCAAACATCGTAATGATATGCTCTAGGACTATCAACCCACCCGAAATGCCCGTAACACATCCTAACGCAATAAACGGCCTAAAACTAATTCTACGATCCATTATATATAAAAATTAAAAAAAATGACTGGCATACTCTCATATATCTGATAACTCATTCTGTTCTGTTGTGTTCATGACGTTATCATCATATACTTGGGTACGCATGACCCTCATAGCTCATACACGCGACTGGCATCGGCTCGGTACACGTGTCCTGAAACTGACTCAACTCAAAAAATAACGGTCGACCCGACCGGCTCTAAATATAAAACCCTAACTCGAATCGTGGGTTTTACACCCCCCCTTTGCGTTCCCCACCCTCGCGATCCCCTCAATCCCACCCCCCTTGCGGGCTACCGGCGGTGAGGTGGCCAGCGGTGGCGAGGCAAAACAGAGAGGGGGGGGGGTGGCGAAAGGGGAGGGCAGTAACGTAATAAAAATTTTACTGGGTCATGGCTCGAGTCAAGTTTTATTACGAAATAAATTTTAAAATATAAAATAATTTCATAATAAAAATTTGACTCCCAATTCGAGTTAATATTACGAAATAAATTTTAAAAAATAAAATAATTTTGGAATAAAAACTTGACTCAGTTAAATTATAACTTTGTAAGAAAATTTTAACTCAGTCTCGACTCGAATTAATATTACCAAATAGATCCCAAAAAATATAAAAAATACAAGAAAATACCATAAAATAAAACAATTGAATTCTAATGGATTATTTTATTTTATGGTATTTTACTTTATTTTTTTCATATTTTTTGAAATTTATTAGTAATATTGACTCGAATCGGGACGAGTTAAGCTTTTATTACAAAATTGCTAGGTGACATCGTTAGTGAGGTAGGTGAGAAAAAGGGTTGATGGAGAAAAATGAAACAATAGCAATTTTATAATAAAAACTTGATTTGCTCTCGATTTAAATTAATATTACGTAATACATCTCGAAAGATTAGAAAAAAATAGAGTTAAATACCATAAAATAAAATAATCCATTAGAATTCGATTGTTTTATTTTATGGTATTTTTTGTATTTTTATATATTTTTATATTTTTTGGGATCTATTTGGTAATATTGACTCGAGTAGATATCAAGTCAAATTTTTATTACAAAACTACCCCTATCTATTTCTTCTTTCTTGACTCGTGTCAATATTACAAAATAAATCCCAAAAAAATAAAAAAAATATAGGAAAATATCATAACACAAAATAATCAAATTCTAATGGATTATTTTATTTTATGGTATTTTACCCTATTTTGGTCATATTTTTCGAGAGTGGTTGTTTTGTAATAAAAATTTGACTTGATCCCGACTCGAGTTAATATTACAAAATAAATCCCAAAAAACATAAAAAATACAGGAACATATCATAACATATAATCAAATTCTAATGGATTATTTTATTTTATGGTATTTTACCCTATTTTGTTCATATTTTCTGAGAGGGGTAATTTTGTAATAAAAACTTGACTCGGTCCTGACTCGAATCAATATTATAAAATAAAATTTAAAAAATAAAATAAAATAAATTTGTAATAAAAACTTGACTCGGTGCAACTTGAGTCAATATTATGAAATAAAAATTTAAAAATAAAATAAAATAATTTTGTAATAAAAATTTGACTCGGTCCCAACCCGAGTCAATATTACGAAAGAAATCCCAGAAATATAAAAAAATAGAGTAAAATACCATAAAATAAAATAATTAAGTTCTAATGGATTATTTTATTTTATGGTATTTTATTTTATTTTTTAATATTTTTCGAGAGGTATTTTGTAATATTAACTCGAGTCAGAAGCGAGTCAAGTTTTTATTACGAAACTACGCCTGCCCATTTCCTCCTCCCCTGTTTTGCCGGCGACTCTGTTTCTTCGCCCCTTTTGCCGCGCCACCTCACCGATAGCGACCTCGCCGCCGACCGCCCATTGCTAACCAGGGATACCTCACCACCGCCTCCCTTCCTTCCCCCTCTCCCTACCAATTTGATTCTCGGCCACCACTGCCGCCCACCTTCCACGCTTCACTGTCGAGCACCAACCCCGACGACGACCATCCTAGCCTCGTCCCCCCATTCCCGACTCTTCCCTGGGTGACTTGAGGTGGCGCGCCAAAACAAGGGGAACGGGCAGTGGGCAGGCGCAGCGGACAGCGGGAGGGCGAGGCGGGTGGGCGAGGCGGGCGGGCGCGGTGGGCGGGCGTAGTAGGCGGGAAAAATGCAGCACAACCAAGTTGGTTGTGCTGCATTACAGCCATCACACTCTATATATATATATATATATATAGGAGAAGAATGATGTACTGCAGCTGTAGTATTCCAGCCGTTGGATTAAATCCAACGGCTGGATTAAAGAAAAAATGGGCCACCGCTGGCCGATGCATCGCCGCCACCCCGGCCGATGCGACGCCACCCCCTGCCCCACCCGTCGCCGCCCCCGGCCGATGGGGCGGCGATATAACCCCCCTCGCGGCGACGAGGTGGCAGATCTAGCCACCCCGCCTCTTCCGCTGCCGGCCCACCGTCGGGTGACACTACCCCACCTTGTCAGGGCCGCTGCCCCGTTGCCGCACCCCCTCCCGAAGCCGGGGTTGCCCGCGGCGGTGCACCTCAGCAGCCCACCTCCCCGCCTCGCCCCTCCCCACTGCGGCAACAGGCGCCCAGCCGCGCCCCCCACCCGGTCCCCTGCCTGCCACCCCGCCCCTGTCCCCTGCCTGCCACCCCGCCACGCCGTCGCCATGGCCGAGCACCCTTCCCGCCCCCTCCGTCGTCACTGCTGCGGCAGCGCTGGTGGTCCCCCTCATTTTTTTGATCTTGGCCGTTGGATTAGATCCAACGGCCAAGATCAAACTCCAACACAAGCAAGCTGCCTATGCTGGAGTATATATATATATATATATATGGAGAAAGGAAGTGTGTGCTGCAGCACAGCCATCTTGGCTGTGCTGCAGTATGATCTTGGCCGTTGGATTAGCATCCAACGGCCAAGATCTAAAAAAAAAAGGAAAAAAAGGGGCGGCGCCGGCGCCGGCGCCGCCGCAGCAGCGACGGCGGAGGGGGCGGGAAGGCTGCCCGGCACCGGCGACGGCCGGGGGGGGGCGCCGGCGACAGGGGACGGGGGCGCGGGGCGCGGCACGGCTGGGTGGCGGGCGGAGGCCGAGGGGGCGCGGCGGGGTGGCGGGCGGGGGCCGAGGGGGCGCGGCGGGGTCGCGGCGGGGGCCGAAGGGGGCGGGGCAGGGTGGCGGCGGGGCCGAGGGGGGCGCGGCGGGGTGGCGGGCGGGGGCCGAGGGGGCGCGGCGGGGTCGCGGCGGGGGACGGGGTGGCGGGCGGGGGACGGCGTCGCGCGGCGGGGTGGCGGGCGGGGGACGGGGTGGCGGGCGGGGCGTCGCGCGGCGGGGTGGCGGGCGGGGGACGAGCGGCGGTGGTGTCGCCCGGCGGCGGGGCGGCGGGCCGGCAGGGGAAGACCGGGGCGGCTAGATCCGCCGCCCGTCGCCCGGCGGATACGTCGCCGCCCCCGGCGGGGCGGCGACGGGCGGGGCAGGGGGTGGCGTCGCGTCGGCCGGGGTGGCGGCGACGCGTCGGCAGGCGGCGGCGGCGGCAGCGGCAGGCGGCGGCGGCGGCGGCGGCGGCCGGCGGCGGAGCAAATTTTTTTTTTTATGGTTGTCATGTTTCAGCCGTTGGATTTGATCCAACGGCTGAAACACTGCAGCACAGCCATCTTGGCTGTGCTGCAGTACAGCAAATCACTCCTCTATATATATATATATATATATATATATATATATATATATATATATAAAAGAATTCGAGGCTGGCTTAGTAAAGTAAATTCTGACGCCACAAACTCTTGAAAAATATTTTCTGGGTTTTGAGGTCGCGCCAGTCTTCCTCCATCCCGCCGCCGCCCCGCCTACTCGACGTTGGCCCTCCTGGTTATCCTTTTTTTTTTCTCTCTCTGTAATAATAATAATAATAATAAGCATTTGCATTTTATTGTTGTGTGCTAATTTGTGCTATTGGATATGTTAATATTTTTTTATGAACCGTTTCTAAGCTATTAATGGGAGTCATTGTTTCTACAATTCGTTTTTTTTCGTTGGGGGTGATCTGTGTTGTGTATTGAAGCTTTATATACCTGTGAATGTCGAAATTTGTAAGTGGATGTCGTGTTACATGGATGCCATAGAAAAGTAGATGCCATGTTCATCAATTTCTAGCTACCGATTTGGGTGATGCTCAGGATTTTTGTTAATGGATTTAAAGCATTGCCTTTGGCCATTTTCTGTGGTAGATGCTCAGGATTGTTAACTTTCAGTTTGTGATTAGTTCATCTTAATTTTTTCGAACTTTTGGTACCTGTGTCAGGTCGGGGTTACTCCCTGTGCGTAGGGGAAATCTTAACCCTTGTTTTTACAGCCAACAACATTGACATTGGCAGTTTTACCATCAAGAGGCAGTTATTTTAGAAACCGTAAACAATGATTATTTGATTACCAATTATCAAAACCGTAAAAAAATTTAGTTATCTCAATCCAAAGGATCAGCAACGGACCCATTGCAGGCACCAGCAGTTCCTTATTTTCTTAGCTATTGATTTGGGTTTGATCGATTTCAGTATGAGATAGTAAAGATTATTGTTTAATGGATGTATAGACATATGCAACAATGATTGTTTAATCGATTTTCAGGCATTCTGAACCACTGCCTAGTGGCTGGAACATATGCAAAATAGGATACCATGGAATGTGTTGGTGAAATATTGACATATTGTTTATTGGGAAGGAGATATATTGATTGGCATTGGTTTCATATTGGAGTTGTGTTTTGTAAAGAATCATATTCATTTGTTTTGCCACGAATAGAAGACATTGGAATTCCTTGTTTGATTTGTGACATAATAAATGGCGTGCTGAGGCCAGTAAAATCAGGTTATTTTGCTGTGAAAGCTGGGTAGGGATTGCTGTTGGTTATATTGCTTCAAATGAGTTGGAAATGCCGTGTCTTACTAGCCTTATATAAATTTGAACAAGGACAACTGATGAATATGTGAACTAAAGTCATGAGTTCTTTTCTTATGCAGGACAAACTTGCCTGAAAAACCGACTTGATTCCCTAAAGCTAGCATGCATGGCAATGATGCTGAAGAATAAAATGTATACTATAGGCTCCAGGCTTTTTCATAAGAGACATTTCCATTTTGATCTCCATGTTCCCTTTCAAAGGTCAGTTGGAAATGCAGTAGAATCTGCATTTATCTTACCAGAATCAACATGTAAGGTAGAGAATTTTCTCAAAATAAAAACACCAAATCCCTCTTCCGTCGGGTATATGGAGGTTATGGCGGTTCCAAAGAGGAAGGTAAAACTTAACTTCTTTTAATGAGATGATCGATGCTTTGATGACCATATGCAGTTAATGATGACTTTTTTTGGTTTTATTGTAGAGATCTGTTTGTGTTGGATTTAATATCCAGGCATTGTTTAGTTAAAAAGATGTCTATTTTTATTGTTTGTCAGGGGTAAATTTACCTTTCTTTGTATTGCTATTGACAATTTTCACTCCTATCTAGCATATCTCAATTTCAGGAAATTGGCTACTTTTATTTTGTCAATTGCATATTGTTAATGAATTGTGCTCGGACAGGTTTCACCCCACAAGAGAGGCATTCGAAATGGTCCAAAGGCTTTGAAACCAACTCCAGTGATTATTAGATGCAAGTAAGAGAAACCTGATTACTATAATTCTGTTCAGTTTTTACTTTTCTGATTGCGATGTATTCCTGTGGCAATTACCTTTCTCTGAGTTCAATATTTCTCTGTGGAACCACTGGAATGTGGTGCCTCATAAACTTGTGCTGGGTAAGAGAAACTATGTTGCTTTACTCTCGTATTCTCTCTGTTTTATTTAAGGAACTGGTAAACTAAAAAGTAACATGACATGAGCTGCTTAGATCCTTAAGCTCCCCCATCTGCGTGGACGAATCAATCTGCCCTTATTTAAGAAGTGCTTTTTCTAATTGGTGTTGTTTACCTGGAGATTCAAAATTTGTTGAGCTTGAACCCTGATTTTTTTGCATACTGAATTGAATCCTGATTTTTGTACTCAAACCTGAATGGAAAGCAAAACGAGTTATCTTTTTCGTTTGAGTTGAAGCATGTAAAATTATTCTTATAAGATTGTCTTGCGCCAATATGCCCCCATTTCTTATGTATATATATCCTCATATATATATATAATTGATACTGATGTTTATTGTCAACAATTGTTGCAGAGCCTGTGGGAGGGTTAAGCTGCCGCACTTTTACTGTTGCAGTGGGATTAGAGAACCTGGTGGCAATACTTAAACCAATTGAGCTTTGTTAAACATGTTCTCTGGCGGAAAAATTAAAGTAAAATTCCTTGAAGACTCCGTATGTTGGTTCTGCTAGCGAAAGAACTTCTGTTGAGCATAAACTAGTGATCAAGTTTTTCAGCAATAAACACTTTCTATTGTAGAATTTCATGCCAAAAATCAAGAAACAGAAGTGATGTACATTCTTTGGATACCAATCGTCTCGGCATGGTTTCTTTGTGAAATTTAAGTTATATATATTACAATTACTAGAGTTCCAGTAAGCATGGTCGGTGTGGCTATTCATCTAACAGAAAACTGGGCTTCGGTACTTCGATGATGCAAGGTAAGTCGATATTACATCTTACAGACTACCTTTTCTGTAAAATCTGGAGCGCGTTCAATTGTTCATGTAATATTTTCATAGACTAAATATAGAAGACAGTAAGCATCTACTTATTTCACACTAAGAATTGTAAAGATGAGAAGGAAGCCGAGGCTCCGCCATGACCATCAAAGGAGCATTGCGGCGTGTGTTGAGGCCATATATCTCATCCATTTCCAGTTCCTCAGGTGTCATCTTCCCGGGCAACTTCAAGTGGAAACCATGCAAGAGATTCGCCAACACCAACTGGACGTTTTTCATGCCCAAGTTGTAAGCTGGGCACAACCTCCTCCCTGCTCCAAAAGGCAGGAAGTTGAAGTCCTGACCTTTGATGTCAACTGATAGCCCAAAGAACCTCTCAGGTAAGAACTCCTCTGGAGAGTCCCAAGTTGTTGGGTCTCTCATAATAGACCATGCACTAACGAGAACTCGAGTTCCAGATTGGATATCATAGCCATTGATTTTGCAGTTCTCTCTAGAGAAGTGTGGTGTCAGAATTGGAACTACTGGGTGCAGCCTCAAGGTTTCTTTGATTATTGCATCAAGATAAACCAGTCTATCCATATCTCTGTCTTCAACCCACCTGTCCTTGCCCACCACTGCGTCTAACTCTGTCCATGCTTTGCCCAGCATGTTAGGATGCTTCAATAGCTCTGAAATCGCCCAGTCTACTGTCAACGATGAGGTATCTGTCCCTCCGGTTATGGCTTCCTGTTTCAAGAAGCAGCATTAATGCAATATCCAGCATTTTTCATTCTTGAGTATATATATTGTACTAAATGAGTTCTTTTCCTACCTACTAAAACTTTCAATTCTACAAAGAAATGTCCGAGTTGAAATTCTATCTAGAGGCAGGAAAAAAGAAAAGCATATCATGAAAAGCAAAAAAAAGTTGTAAAAATACCATTGTCAAGCCCTTGACATTCTCTCTTGAGAGCTTAATTTCAAGATTTGGCTCATCCGCTTGCTCCAGCATCACATCAACCATATCCTTCGGAACCCAATCCTCCCTCTCCAACCTTCTATTACTATGCTCACTAATCACATGTTCCAGAAACTGATCAAATTTCCTGCTCACTGTCTTCATCCTCTTAACATACCCGTGCAAATCTAGAAAATCAATCCAGGGAATGTAATCACCAATGTTAGAAGACCACCCATTGACGAGAACAACCTCATCGAGCATCTTCCTGAAATCTTTTGGACTGATCAAGGCATTTTCAACACCTGATTCATGTATATACTTCTTGCCCAGGACAAGACGGCTTATAATGTTAAGAGTGGCAATTGATAGTTGTTGTCCGAGGTCAATTGGATTGCCAGACTTGTTGAAGAGGTCCGACACAAATGCTCTAACCTCTTCTGCGCGGATATACTCAAAGGAATCAAGACGGCGTGCACTTACCAGCTCAATGGCATACAGTTTGCGAGCTTGGCGCCAGTATGGTCCATAGGGAGACCATGTCATATTAGAGTTGTTGTAACCAGTGTATCTTCCAGCAGCTGTTGGGGGTCTGGAGGCAAAGAGGGCATCGTGGGTCTTGAGCACTTGTTTGGCCATTTCTGCAGAGGAGACGACTATGGTCGGCTGGGAACCAAGCCAAAGATGCATGAGAGGACCATATTTTTGAGAAAGAATATGGAGAGATCGGTGTGGTAAGGGGCCGAGAAGCATGAGATTTCCTATGATAGGCCATGGCTTGGGTCCTGGAGGTAGATTCAGTTTCTGGCGCAGCAGGACCCTGGACAAAAGAACAAGCAGTGCAAGCGATAGTACTGCTGCTACGCATGATCCAACCCACATCTCAGATGTCATGTTCTTAATTGGATTGGTAGTTTCGGATGCAGTGAACATCTGGTACAATCTAACAAGAGAGAATATATAGCCTCATCAGGCAAAAATAACGAAAGATATAAGAATTTAAAAAATAAGGTCATTCTACTTACGAAGCAAATTTCACTATTCCTATGGAGATAATGTGATGAACAAATTAAACAGACATGTACAGAAAAATAAAAGAAAGGCCGGGAAAAGAAAAAGGACTCGCAGAAAGTGAACAGACCCAGAATTAGATTGAATATCAGATTGATCTTGTTGCGAACCTGAGCAAGGCTTGTACTCAAATCGGAAGAGAAATGTCGAGCTTCGCTGCTTGAGCGTGCCAAGTGCTTCTGA